>PVIH01008281.1:0-92377 GCA_004025045.1 Sigmodon hispidus | reverse complement strand
GGATATACAGGGATGAAAAAAAAAAATTCAGAGGGAAAGAAGAACACAAAGAAAATATAGGTGTAGCAATCTTATTTGTATTTCTTCCCTTGATAAGCCATGCCTATCATTCTTATCCTCTGTATAGTTATTGTTAACTCTTCCACATTTTAAATTCTTTTTACTGTGTTTTTTTTTTGATAAATACAAAATAAAGAAGAGAGAAAAAAATAAAAAAATAAAAGATTATCCATTAAAATGATAAAAAAAAAAAAAAGAAACATCTCACTAAGGTGCCTTGAACTCACTCTGTAGCACACACAGGCCTCTTCTGCTACATTCCTCCCTCGGTTCACAAGTAGCTGGGATCTCAGGCCTGTGACACCACACCCAACTGGTTCTTCCTTTCTGAAGGCACTTACGTTATGCAAAACCTACAATAAATTTGTATGTTTTTCTCAGTCTATGAATGTGCTTTTTTGTTATGGGAGGTTTCAGACATGATCTGTGCCATGAATAATTTAAAAAAAAAACTCCTTTATGTCACACATCAATAGGCAACTAAAACAAGTACTTGTTTACTTTTTTAATGCTTATTATGTCTATTTTCTACTGATATAAACCACTATTTAGTCATAAAATTATTTATCAAAATCCTCCCTAACATGCTATTTTTATAATGTAGTTTTAGATACAACAAAACTTGATTCAGAATAAGGAGCTTGTATTTTTGGCATATCAGGGGATAATTAAGTCATATAAGGGACAGTTTCCTATAGGACCTTGCCAAATCCAGTATCTCTGTGCTCTTGTCTTAATGTTTATACATTCATCATTACAATTCTCTTAGGCTTTGGTTGTGATGGACTTGTCAGCATTTAAAATGAAACCATATAAGGAAAATAACTCAGGTTTGCTGCCATCAGTTTGTGTCTTTATCTTGAGTATGTGGGTCAGTTATTTGGTTTCAGATTTCTCTGAGAGTTTTTTACAAGGAAAGAGGACAGGGTCCCTCAAGGACTGGAAAATTCTAAGGTTATAAACTCAAAAATAAATTTAAGATCTTACTGTGTGCTGCTGCTACTTGTTTCAAAAAGAAACAGCACATGTGAGAAACATAAAATTCATATCCTGTCTCTTTATACCTTTGGTTGTATCCTTTACTGGACATTTCTTTGCCCCTGAATTGGACTGACAGGCATTATGGAATCAGACTTACACATTAATGCTCTTTGTTTCCAAAATGAAAAGTGGAGTCAGTTGTTCCAAAGGAACAGCAGTGCACTGATGGCCCATTTTGTTACAGAAGCTCTCGTCTGAAATGTTACCAGCCCGGAGGGAGCTCCAAAGGATTCAGGCTGAGGGATGTTTGCTTGTATGTCTGTGACAATGACTGGACAATGATAGTGACGTTTATCTCAGGAGCCTCATTATTCATCCCCAAATTGGCTTTTGCCAGGGTCCCCCTGTCAACATGGACAAATATGATTAACTTTGAATTGTGAAGGAAAGATAGAGACTTATCCCCTCTCCTTGGGGAGGGGTCCCAGAATCTTTCAACAAATGTGTCTGTTCCTATTTCAAGATCAAGCTCCATTGAGCAATAGAAAGAGGGGGTGAAAGGCAGTCATCTAAGTGTTTTTTCTCATTGGATAACTCTGAACAAAACCAAGCAATCTAAACAATCTGTGCTATGAACATGTTTGGCAGGAGATACAGAAGTTAAAACAAAAGCACACTAACAACCTTGGGTCAGGTTTCTGCTAGGACTTGGTATATATTCTCCTTCAGCTAAACACCTTATCTGCCATCTATTTGAATGCACATCCTGATTCCATCTGGAGAATTCTATTAGGATTTCCATTTTCTAAACAAAATCTCAGGCTTAGATGAAACAAATCACCTACCAGGCAGAATACCACAGGTTTCATAACTAAAGAAACAGACCCTGGGGTGAAGGTTAACATGCCAGGAGATGGGGGTAGAGTGGAACGCACCGCTGGGAAAGGGAGGTAAAAACAGGAGGCAAAAGAAGAAGCTGAGCTGTGATATGAACTCAGTAAAGACCTCAGTGACCCCTGAGAGCATGCTAAAGCCTTGGTGGGTCTTCAGCACTGTCTGGATGGGGCTCAGCAAACACTTTAGCCAGTCGCTGCTGTAGGGTGCCCCAGGAAAGGTGACATAACCTTGAACAAGGCTCCTTTCTTCAGCTAGGACAGTTCCCAGGGAAGAGTGACAACGTGCAGCTTTCTGCCACTCCCAGCAGCTGAGAAAATAAGTCCTTCATTCCTACAGCGCATCGCAACATCCGCCACACAGCGCGGTACTTTTAGGGCAATCGCTCTTCAGTGTTAAGGAATTGCTGTTCACAAGGAAACCACTGTTTTGTTTAGAGCAACGTCTGTGGTTGTGAAAGGGAGACTCCTCTAAACTCAGGAAAATGCGTGGGGGAGGGGGGCGGGGGATAAATAAAAGTACTAAATTGTCCCGTGTGCCGTAGAAGCTACCTCTGGGATTGCCCTTCTCAGCAGCTTGAAGGCTGGCAACATCTCTGGACACAGAGAAGAGAAAGAAAAAAAAAAGCCTAGGAATACTACAGCATATGGCAGCTGAGGGATGAATTACCTAAGAGTGGCAGCCCCATGGCACTGACCAAAACTCTAAAATATCAAATATTTAATTTTAGGTTGTTCGTGTGTGTGTGTGTGTGTGTGTGTGTGTGTGTGTGTGTGTGTGTGTGTGTGTGTTTGTATATATGTGCATGTGTGTGCAGAAGCCAGAGGTTACATGCAGTGCTGTTTTCAATCACTTTCTGCCTTGGTTGCTTTTTTGTTTGGGGGTTTTGTTTTTGTTTGTTTGCTTGTTTTTGAGACAGTATTTTATTGAACCCAGGGCACATCAGTTTAATTTAGCTAGGTTAACTGGGAAGGAAGCCCTGATGAACCCTCCTGTTTCCACCTCCCTGGGATAACAGTAGTCTACCACTGGTCCAGTTTTTTTGGGGGGAGGGGATGCTAAAGACCTGAAAGCTAGTCCTGATGCTTGCATGGCACCTTACCAACTAAGGCATTGTATCAGCTCTGTCACTCACTCTTCTAACACACTTTCTCTGCTATTCCGGACACTATCCATACAGTGAGGGTTTTTTAATGAAATATTAGAAAACTATAAAAGCTAGTTAATGCCTTCAGAGAAGCAAAGAAGCAAGTTGGAGCATAGAAAACTCAAAGATCAGGAAGTTGTAAGCTTCCTGTGAACATACACACACACACACAGAGAGAGAGAGAGAGAGAGAGAGAGAGAGCCTTGAACTTCCTACTGTAAGTAGAAGGAAGAATCCATCCAACATACCTGGCTATTAAAGGAAAAGTTTGCCTTAGAAGACTGAAGGCCACTGAATATCTGGTTGATGAACTTTGGAAAATTCAAGAAGGTACAGAGCTACTCTGGAAGCCTCACGTGGTGGGTATTAGAGGATAGGTAAGTGCTTTTTAGGACAATAGAGATGGAGTGGGTGCCATAAAGACACATCCCAGGCCTAAGGAACAGCACATGTCCAGGCTTAGGTGTAATAGAAACTATGTGAAAAAACTCCAACAAGTTTGAATAGCGGGGGGGGGGGGCAGAGGGAGGGATGGAGGGAGGGAGGGAGGAAGAAAGGACAATTAGGAGTCCAGCCTTTATGTACTATGTTATAAGAGCCCAGATCTCACTCTAGAAGCTTCTATTTCTCAGCTGTTGTCTACCCATACATGTGTCTGGTAGAATTTGTGAGAAAACACAAATATTAGGATTCAGCTTTATGAACAGATTTGAGAAGGACATTCTTGTTTAAATTAAGACAAACATGGCGATGTTTAACAGTAGAGAGCAGAACTTCCATCCTTCTTTAAATTATAAAGATTTCCAATGCATTTCCCGGTGAGCCATCTCTTCCCGCTCTCTCTGTCCTCTGAAAAGTCTTGAACTGAAAAGCTTCCAGTGGGCAAGTAAGGGGAACAGTAAGGCATTTAGTTTTATACTCCTGGTATCTCATGCATTTTAATTCCATAACCAGTTCCATCCATTTCTGTCATGGTTACAAGTGTGGGAAGAGAAAAGAAAAAAGAGAGAGTGGATTAGAAAGAACAAGATAAAGGAGGAAGGAAGGAAAGAGAGAGAGAATAAAAGTGAACTCTGAAGATATGAACCTGCCACTCAGGGTTAATTTCATGAGATAACCATCTTTTAGTGGATTTTCCAATAAGTCTTTCCTTTATTTATTTGGTCTCTAACTTTGTTGCTAAAGCTCTGATTTTAACAAGCTAATAATTTGTCTAAGTCTGAGCAGATCCTAGAGAACCAAGTCACACTCACTAAATGAAAATGGTTTTACAAGCATTTTAATACATATTAGCTTGTTTTATACATATTAGCTTGAGTTGCATTAGCAAAATGTCATAGATTAGATGACTTAAGCAATAAAATTTTTGACTCAATATTGGCACAAATGACATGGAGTAACCAACCATTTTTTGGTTGGATTTAAGGACCACTTCATGGATGAATTTTATACTTCCGTTAAAGTAGCCAAGAACCTGAGACTAGCTACATCATGGCCTAGGAGAAAACCTATTATATTATTTTGGTAAAAGAATACAGCAAAAAATTATTCCTGACAACATGCTGCTATACCCATAAGTCAGTGCATTATTCAACCCTCATCAGAGAATCTTCTTCTTACAGTAGATAGTAATTAACATAAAAACCCACAATGGGACAATGTACAGAGAGTGAAAGAGTTTAGAGAACTTGGTTATAAATGAGATCAAATCCTTGTCCTCAAGGTTCAGAAATATATATGGATCTATTGCAAGATCTAGAGGTGGTGGGTGAAATCAAGGAGACATTGTCTTCCAGACACAACAGGGCTGAACTTACAGAGATTGTAACAACATACATATGACCTACACAGGTTCAAACAGAGAAGGAGAAATGGACACAAGGTCCCACCCCCTAACCAAGTAGCTATTTGTAATTGATACGTCCTGAGAAAGGGAAAATCAGTTTTCTCCAATGTAGCGTCATTGGGTATATCAACTACACTCCAGGGCAAGGCTCCATGCCCAGAAGAAGTTAGCCAGCACAAATAGACACTACAATTTTTAAAAATTTTGTTTTGTTTTGTTATTATTGTTGTCTTATTGGTTTTCTTTTCTTTCTTTCTTTTGTTTGTTTTGATTTAATTTGGGAGCTGGGGATTGTTTATTTTTTTGGTTTTTTTTTTTTAAGAAAAAGAGAACATAAAGTTTATGAGAAAGAAAATATGGGAGGATCTGGGACTAGCTGGGGAAAGGAAAAGAACATAGTCACATATATTGTATAAAAATGTTAAATATAATTTTTAATGTCATTTTGCTGATTTTGTATATGTATAAATGATGTTTGTGTGTGCACACGCCCATGACATGAACACCTGCACCATGGCATGTGTGTGGAGACTGGAGGACAACTTTTGAAAGTCAACTATCTTCTTCAACCTTGGGTCCTGAAGATCAAATACATCCATGCTTACACAACAAGTTCTGATCTACTGCATCATCCATAGGAGCTTTCTATAGTTTAAGAATCTGGTGAAGGCCCTCTTCCTGGCTTGCTGATGGCTGTCTCACTGTGTTCTCACATGACCTTTCTAATATACATAAACTTGCTCTCCCCCCTACCTCATCATTATGCACCCCCCCCGTCTTTAACTAATCTCTAACACAAGTTTATCCTAGATAGTTCATCTTCAAGCATCCCCACTTTGGCAGTAAAAGCTTCAGTATTCTCTTCAAGGAGTAGACGACACAAGAATACAGTTTAAAGCAATATATTCAGTGACGAAGACAAATACATTCCCCTATGGTCTGAGTGAGTCATGTTTCCTCTCTAAATAGACAGTTTCCCAAGTAAAGACATAAAATCGTCCTTTACGGGGCTGGAGAGATGGCTCAGCAGTTAAGAGCACCGTCTGCTCTTCCAGAGGACCCGGGTTCGATTCCCAGCACCCACATGGCAGCTAACAACTGTCTGTAGTTCCAGTTCCAGGCAAACATCAAGGCAAATAAATAATAAATAAATAAAGTTTTGAAAAAAAAAAAAAAAAAAAAAAAAAAAAAAAAAAAAAAAAAAAAAAAAAAAAAAAAAAAAAAAAAAAAAAAAAAAAAAAAAAAAAAAAAAAAAAAAAAAAAAAAAAAAAAAAAAAAAAAAAAAAAAAAAAAAAAAAAAAAAATCGTCCTTTACAAAGCCCTTGAAGGTTATTTTATCTTCCCAGAACAAAGACTGCTAACACAATTCTTCTTCTATGATAATGTACATTTGTCGTTCCTTTACCATGTCTATATGTTTGATTGGAAAGAAGTGAATAACATATATATTCCTGCTTGAATTTCCTTTTTGAAAAGTTCTCATTTGGCTAAACTGGTTTAGAGAAGGCTGACCATTTGGTCCGGGATTCGCTGAAGACTGGATGAGAAGCGTTATAGACTTGTAATGGGAGAAGGGGAGTGGAGAATGAACAGACTGCAACCACTGGTCCAGAGAGAAAGGCCCAAGAGAGAAGCAATGCTCCTATTTTTCCCTAGTGCTCAGCTCAGAAATTCCCTGCAAAGACATAGCTTTTGGCTCAAGACATCCTTTCTGTTGCAAACCTACAAACACAAGCAGGCTCAGAGCAAAGCTTCAGACACTTAGATCAGTTGGACAACCTACAAATGGAAGTAGAGGAAGAAGCTATGGGTATTTTATAGCTGAGCACTGCATTTAACAGGGAATATGCAAGAGAGGATAGGACATCTTTCCATCTACTTCTATCTCATGTACTGAAATTCTCTCCTAAAGGGTAGTCTAGGACAGCCACTAAATCTTTGCAGGTTTTTGCAGATCCTGACACACTATGGCTCCTCTGTGCTTGTGAAGACAAACTACATTTGCCTGTCTGTGAGGTAAACAGAGTCATAGTCAAGTGAACTCGATGGTTTCCATCAGATGTAACACAGAAGATGACTTCCCAAAGTGGCTTCCCTTTCTAGGTGTCTTACACACAATGAGTCTCACTCCTCAGCCAGTTCAATACTAACATCCCCCATTCTTTCAGCTTCCTCATGCTAAATAGCATAAAGACTAACTCCTTCTGTTATAAAATTTCTTTAGGGAAATTAAAGTAAGTTAGAGCTCATATTCTTTCATATTAACTGCATCTTAATGTCCACGATGAGATTTGGGAATTCCACAGACCGATGAACCATGAGGGTGCTATTTTCTGTCCTTGCCTTCACATCCTAGAGTCCCTGGCTCCTTATGGAATGACTGCCCTTTATAAATCCCAGTAAAGGCCATGCTTTTGACAGATGTTGCTGTTCAGAATAGGTTGAAGTATACAGAACATAACAGTCTCTCAATAATTAAATACCTGGTGATTCATTGTTGCTTGTTGAGTGACATGACAAGCAGAATTGTTTTTCAAATAAAACAACCTCATAATAAAATCCTTCAATAATTAAATCTTTTTGGCTAATGCCCAAGATCTTCCAACGCTGAGCAGAGCCAAGGGCTTTCCTGAAGTCTCAGGATGCTTATTCTGATACATCTCGATCCTTCCACACAATTAACAGCTCTGTGGAAGGGCTGTGGAATAACTATTAGAAGCCCCTAGACACTGAGAGATCTAAAGGAATTTTTTTTCTTTCCTCTAAAATCTACTGTGATCAAAGAAGACTTAAGGGTGTGTGGAAGAAAAACAATCTAACACAATTTGTATTGAATTTTGAAAAAAAAATCTTTCACTGTAGCTATGGGTAACTGGATAAGAAAATGCTAAACAAGTCCCTGTGGGGATATTACATGATTGTATTCAATTTTATATTCTGCTTCCTACATTGGGGATTTCTCCAAGACATAGATAGGTTTGGAGACAACGTATATAAATAGAAGCATTGCTCAGAGATGAGATTACCCTTGGCTACAAGGCAAAATTACTTCTAAATAGATCATGGTATTAAAAAAAAAAAAAAAAAAAAGATCTCTGGCATCGATGCTTTAAGAAAGTATGAGGATGGGGCTGGAGAGATGGCTCAGCGGTTAAGAGCACCGTCTGCTCTTCCAGAGGACCCGGGTTCGATTCCCAGCACCCACATGGCGGCTAGCAACTGTCTGTGGTTCCAGTTCCAGGCGAACACCAAGGCAAATAAATAAATAAAGTTTTAAAAAGAAAAAAAAAAGAAAGAAAGTATGAGGATATTAAAGATTAACCTTGATGCTCAGAGGAGTCCTATTCGAGAGCCTATCAGATGCAAGAGATTGTGATGGTGAACAACCCAAATACCCTAATTCCCCCACTGTCACTCCCTACCCAGACCTCAGAGGGACACATGGAGTCACATCAGAACGGGCAGTTTGAGCTTCTTGAAGAAAGACATGGAAGAGAGAAACTTTGTGTAATTAATGTTTTCTTTCATTGAGGAGTCGGGCTTCCCTGTAAACTCTGAGAACCGGAACACGCTCTGCTACCAGGCTAAATGCTAAATTAAGGTCTGAACTGTCTATGCTCAGTGTGCTTAATAGATGCTTAAGAACACTGATTGTAATTTTTAATCTATCGTTTGGCTGGATATGGTATCTTCTGGATATGTAATCCAGGAATCTTAAGATGCTCTAGGGCTGCCCTTCCCCAACTGAGTTGTCACATTCATGTAATTTTGGAGCCGTATAACCAATGTGTTGGGTTATAATGCAGTGGGACATCTTCCTCATCTGTGGCAGAGACATTCAAACATGTCCCCAGTTCTTCATCTAAAATAGTTGTCTTCTCTCTCTCTCTCTCCCTCCATCCCTCTTCCTTCCTTCCTTCTTTTCTTCCATCTAATTCATGCAGCTAAATACTGTTCACAGAGAACTCAGAGCTGAAAAACAAGTGCCTTCTCCAGTGAGAATAAAAGGTGGGAGGACTGTCTGGGAGAGAACAGATCCTCTCATCTCTAGTCTAGACTGAGTCCTGAACACTCCAGGATGAAAAAGATAACTGTGTGTGGGATTTAAAAGCAGCAACATAAATGTAGCACTGACACTTAACAGGTCCCATTTTTCTTTTCCTAGCCCCTTCCATTGTGATATTTATTTTAGACAAGCTAAGAATCCTATTATTAACCATTTCACGTCACATCTCTTACAGAGACCATTTATATCACTTTGCAATTGGATATATCTCTATTCAGATCTGGGGTCTTGGGAGTCTATAGAACCAAGCAGAGCTTGGGATGGACTAAGAGCTCAGTCATCCTCACATCTGTAACACCTCAAGGCTTCTGATCCCAATGAGCCTTCCATCAAAGGAAAGAATACACCTCTCATTCAAAAAGTTACAGGGGGTGGGAGCTAGATGGATGGTTCAGTGGTTAAGAGCACTGACTGTTCTTTTAGAAGACTCAGGCTCAATTCTCAGTACACACACATACTGCAGTACATAATCATCTGTAACTCTAGTTCTAGGGAACCTGTTGCTATTTCTGATCTCTGCAGGGCGTTATGTGTCCAACCTCCATACAATTCTAAATGGAGCTTCATAAGAATATGAGATTGACTACACACTAGCTACCTTGCTGGTCACAACAGCAGAAGGAACAAGGGCTCACAAGGGCCTAACTATGACCTAGCTGCAAGGGAAGCTGGGCCTGAAAGTTCCTATGGAAACAGAAGAGAAGTACTTCATATTAGACATTGAGTAGAAGATGGTGTCGTTTATCCTTAGACTACTCAAGCTGCCCCTCTTGAGTTTCACAAGTACTCACAAAACAGTGTAGGAGGTATACAAATGGGATAGGACTCGAGCCACCAAAAAACAGAAGAAAAAAAATGAGCAGTGAGAGCAAGGAAAGGATGGGAGACTCAAAGAAGGCAGGAAAGAAGAAAGGCTTAAAATTTAGAAAGATGAGGCTCCTCACTGGGAAGTGGGAGGGAGCATTCTGAGGAAAGCCAGAAGCTTCGATTGAAGGCCTGGGAGTAAAGGTAGAGAAAGAAGGCAAAAAGAACAGCCAAAGCTTTGGTCACAGAACTAAAATGGGTACACAGTGGAGCCTGGAAGTCATTTCAGACATCCTTGGAAAGCATAGACCCTGAAAGACATGGGAAGGCACAGTCAAGCAGTGACTGCCTATAAGATCTGCATTTGAGAAAGATGGCACAGATGGTATTTAGGAAGGTGAATTTGGAGGGCAGGGTTGGGGTCCCAGGTTCCCCTCACTGTCCAGTGATGGGCAAAGTCATCAAAAGCAGTTACATTGGAGAGGGAAAAGTAGACATCTACAGAACTTTCTCCAAGCAAGAGACAAAAATCTTACTTTGGCATAGTGTCTGGTGGCTTCTCTATCTCAACTCATCCATCTCAACCAGTCTCCAACAGCCACCTAGAAAGGGAATCCAAAGGTGATTTATTATCTAAGAGCTGGCTCCAAGCAGCTGACCCTATATGTTGAGGCCAGGGCTCCAACCACTGCTCCTGACGCCTGACACTAAGGAGTTCATACATCTTCATAGCTGTCAGCCATACACACAGGAACATATAAATGACAAGAGAACACCAGTGGCAACATGAAGTCAATGGAAAAAATTCTTGAGGAAATAATTTTCTGCTGATCAGAAAATACCATTCTAAAAACACCACCCACGAGTTCAGTCTTTATTTTGAATGTTAATATTTTACATATTCTTTTTATGGCTCTTAAAACATAAGGCCAGTTTTTAGCTACCTGTGTGACTTAGAGAATCATATTTAAATCCTTGTACCCCTTAGAGCATCTGGTAGATAAATACCACGTAAATTAATACCTTATATTCTGAATATCCATCTCTTGGAATCAACAACATTATGATAAACATACTAGTAAATGATCTATCTATAATTTGCATATAGTATAATTGTACTCAGCCAGTTAGGTGTATTTTATACTATAAACATCCAGAGACAACATGCCAAAGAGGAATAAGCATTTAAGATTTTTATAGCAAACAGATGATCTTTGAAGAAGAAAATTCCCTACCTCTTGGCAGTGATAGAGGGAATAAAAGATATGGGGGCATTTTCTTCAAAGGAGACCTCCAGGTGACTGCTTTATGTGGTTAACAGTAACTAATTAAATCTGTGGTTTATCCAGCCAGAGCTATTTTAAATAGTAACATGTTTTCTGTCTGTGTTTGGTTTTGTTTTTTTATCTGCACGTTGAGATCCTCAAATGTAAGATCGCTGGTGAAAGGCAAGAGTGAGAGGTGGCTGTCTTAGCTTACTTCTCTGTTGCTGTGATAAAACACTAACCGAAAGCTACTTAGGGAGGCATGAATTTATTTTATCTCATACTTCCAGGTAATGGTCTATCACTGAGGGAAGTCAGGACCTCAAGGCAGGAATCTGAAGGCAGGAACGGAAGTGCCAATCCTAGAAGAATACTGCTAACTGGCTTATCCCGGCTCACTCAGCTTGCTTTGTTTATACAACCCAAGGCCATCTTCCCAGAGATGGCATGGCCTACACTTGGCTGGGCCTCCCACGTTCATCATTACCCCAGGAAATTCTCCACCTAACTCGCCTGCAGTCCAATTCAATAGAGGAATTTTCTCAATTGTGGTTCCCTCTTCCCAAATGACCCAATCTTGTATCAAATTGACAAAAAAACAAACAAAACTAACTGGTACATAATAACTGATTGATGACTGTAAGCAGCTGGTTACATGAAACCCAGGTATAAGATCTATTTTTCCCAAGGCTGGCATCATCCTCTTAGCTTGACTCATACAATATAAAAGTGAAACACTGACTGCCAGCCAAATCAGCTCTTCTAGGCTTCCCATTTTTGGTGATGTTACTTTGATTCTCATTTCTCTATAGACACTTTTGTTGGTATTGAGCTTTTTGGATTTTGGGGTGTGTGTATATATTTGTGTGTCTGTCTGTCTGTCTGTATATGCATGAGTGTGTAGTGAATACTCGTGTGTGTGTGTGTGTGTGTGTGTGTGTGTGTGTGTGTGTGTGTGTGTGTTGGGGAGAATCGTCAGGTGCCTCTCTCTAACACTTAACCACTTATTAGAACAGAGTTTCTCACTGAAGCTCACCATTTTGGCTAGGCTGACTGGCCATCAGGCTCCTGAGATCTGCTTGTCTCCCCTTCCCCAACGCTGGGGTTACAAGTGTGTGCAGTACCTGGCTTCCACATGAGTGCTAAGGATTTGAACTCAGGTCCTCATGCTTGCACAACATGCATTCTCACCACCAGAGCCATCTCCCAAGCCCCTCATGTCTCTATGCATCTCTTTGTCTTCATTTTCAATTGATTATCAAGACTCAAATCTCCCTAGCCATCTTAAGCCTCTCCTCCCACTCTCGTGCACAATACCATGCCATCACATCAGCTGGGGACATACCAGACACCTCCTCGTGTCTCTCTTGCATTCTTACTCTGTCTATGTCCCACACACAACAGTTGAATAATCTTCAAACGCAAACTGGAAAATAAAGATCTCTCAGAAGTATCCCTGTGCTCTGAAAATGGAGCCCACACACTGTGTCCTATCTTAAGTCTTATATCTGACCTTAGCCCCTTCTCTGGATGACCCCGCCCCCAGTCCAGTTATCCTCTCTGGGTATATTGCTCTACAGAGACACTATCTTTGAGTGCCTGATATGCCAATGATTCTCCAGCCTGAGGATCTTATCACATGCTGAGCCCTTTGCCTGGAATATGCTGATTCCCTAACTTCACCTAGGACCTACATTATATAGAAGGTAACAACTAAAATATCAACCCTCTTCTGGCCCATCAAGATACTCTAGGGTAGTGATTCTCAACTTGTGGGTCATGACCCTTGGAGCTTACTTAAATACATCAGAAAACACATATATTCACATTATGCCTCATAGCAATAGCAAAATTGCAGTTATGAAGTAGTAACAAAAATAATTGTATGGTTGAGGTCACCACAACATGAGGAACTACATTAAAGGATCACAGCATTAGGAAGGTTGAGAACTACTGATCTAAGGACACTGTTTTTTCAGTGTTTTGTCCTACTTCTTAGCAATTATACCTCTTTAAATATACTGCATTCGTTTGTCTTTATCTTTTTGATGATGATTCACTGCACTGTAATACCTGACAAACATCAAATGTCTTTTTGTCACACTGTTCTCTGAGCACCTAGCAAGTCTGCTGTATGTCATCTGTCACCAGAGACCCTGTCCATAGGTCTAGCCCCTAGGCCTAACACTTGCCTGCAGTAAGAGAAAATGATAACATGTGATAGAAATTTATTTTTAAAATGTAACCTTAGATTTAGCCAAAATTGGGCAGAAATTCTCAACCTGTAACCTTATAATTTATGACAGTATTATAATTTATAAAAAAAAATTAAACAAAAGCCAGGTAAGGGCATGTGTAGATTTATCTAGGAGCCTAGGTTACCAGGACTTGGAAAAGTCTCTGGTGCCAGGGTCTAGTTCCTTTGGGACATACTGTGTTCACTCTAGGCTGCCCATTCCCCAGCCCCAACATGGTATTCACAGGGATGCTAATTCCCAGGGCCCTTTGTACTAATAAATGGTTTTCAATCGCTGTCTGTTGAAAGTGTAGATGAATACATGAGTCAGAGAAGCAAATTAAACATTTGTGATGGTTCATGTTCATTGTCACCCTGGCTCTCAGCATGCCACCATCTTTGTTCACATGAAAACACATTAGAGTAAGTTCATCATCTGATGGAGAGGGTGATAATGTTGGGAGTCATTTCTCCTCTCAAATAGCTACTAACTGATTTCAGTCCAGACAAATGTAATTTAACAAATAAGGCCTTAGTAACTAATATTCTGACTTGGAGGCTAAAAAGGAAATACATATGCATAGGATAGAAAAACCAGATAAAGTCTGGAAGTTAAAAATCTTTTGTGATTGACTGAAACATTTGCACACTCTATTTTTATTTATTTTAGTAGTGTCCCTCCGGTGCACACGAGAGAGAGAGAGAGAGAGAGAGAGAGAGAGAGAGAGAGAGAGAGAGAGAGAGAGAGAGACTGATAAGAATGGTTGTAACCTTGCAAACAGTGATAGGAGTTTCTGAATCCTAAACACACACAAAATGCCAGATTGTTCCTGCAAGGAGAAATTAGCCACCTGGGAGAAAGAGGTGAGAAGGGTGTTATCACTGCATACTGTTTACATTATCTTGATTTTTAATTATTGAATGTACTTTCTGTCACAAAAAAAGTAGTTAAAATTGTTAGTACAAATAAATGTCCATCAAAGTAAATCAATTAACTAATCTATATCTGTCTAAAAATTGGAGTTCCAGTCACTTAAAAAAAATATAAAGTGTGTGTGTGTATGTGTGTGTGTGTGATTTATTATTAAAAGAAAAAGCAATCTGTAGAAAGTGTGCTTAATTTAGATGATGGGTGTGTAGGGGTTGTTGGGGATTAAACCCCAGGCGTCATGAATGCTGGGCAGGCTCTACCACTGAGCTACATTTCCAGCCCTCATATATGTATTTTATAAGAAAACAGAGAAAGGGGACTGAAGAGATGGCTCAGGGGTTAAGAGCACTAGCTGTTCTTCCAGAGGATCCAGGGTTCAATTCCCAGCACCATATGGCAGCTCAGGACTGTTTGTTAACTCCAGTTCCAGGAAGCCTGATACTCTCACATGTAGGCAAAACACCAATGTACATAAAAAGATAAGACAGAAGGAGATGGAGGAGAAGAACTAAAAAAGGAGAAGGAAAGAAAATAGGAGGCAAGGTAGAGTGACACTAAGATACTCGCCTGTTTGTCCCAGCACGTAGGGAGGTAGAGGCAGGGGGATCAAGGTTTCAAACCAACAGCAGCAAGTTCAAAGCCAGCCTGGACTACATAACACCCTGTTTCAAAAAGCAAAGGGTAAGCAAGATGGTTCAGTGGGTAAAAGTGATAAGAAGGCTGGCAGGCTGAGTTAATCCTCAGAGCCCATGTGAAAGTGGAAGCAGAGAATCAACTTCACAGAGTTGTCCTCTGGCTATCAAAAAGCATCATAGCATGTGCACACATACAAATAACTACAATAATAATAATGTTTAATTTAAAAGAAAAGGAAAAGTAAAGACAATGAAAGTTTCCACAATGTTTAAAAATAAAAACTTTAAAACCTCCAACTATAATTTAAATATAGGGAGGGAACTATATAGGGTGACAATAATAAGATTAAAAATTAGGTTTCATTGAATAATGGCAGATTTGGTTTGAAATTATGTAAACATTTTGCATAGTTATGAAAAACATAAATTCACAAAGTAATCCCTAAAGGTTTAAAGTGAAATGAGACAAATGAACCTGAATTTCCAGGAAGTGGCCCAGCTGCATCCTGTGAGGTCCAGTGGTGGCTTGAAAAGGCCCACAGTGGAATGTATACATCAGGGAACTCAGAAAATGCTACTCAGCAAATTCTTGTTTACTTCAGTTTGTTGTCATTTATGTTTGCATTTGGAATAATAATGATTAAACATTCACCAAAACACTCCTTGACTTAGCTTTACAGACCTAAGGCCAGAAACAATTACAAAACAAAACTACACAAAATAGCAGGCTGACCAATCCAGCTATTACCAGGCCCAAAAATAGGGCTATGAGTTGGCCCATCAAAACATTCACTTAATCTATGGACTGTTGGAGCATATGAAGGGGGCAAAACTACAGATACAAAACAGCAGGATCTCCATGACACAGGACAACGACAGGATATCCAAGAGGAGCCCCAGTGAGGGCTCATTATTGGTGATGTAACAGAAATCAGAGGTCTTTAGCCAGATCAACGACTTATGGCAATGAGTATTTCCAAGTAAAGAGGAATGGACTAAAGGGTAAACTGTCTCAATGGGCCACACTACAGCTTCCATGACAAGATGATGATGATAATGATGATTAATAATATTATTTTGTTTTCTTTGTTTGGTTTTTGGTTTTTCTTTTAAATTTGGTTTTGATTTGGGAAGGCTATTACAAGGGCAGAGGGCAGATGTGAGCAGATAAGTCAAATTGGAATATATGATGTGAAATCCACAAAGAATCAATAAGTTTTTAAAAATTACACAAAATAGCTTTAATCTTAGTCATAAGTATGCTATTCTGTGATTGTTCTTTTCATGCGGTATGGGACAGATAAACAACTCTGCCACTGTTGGGAAGAATTAGGATTCTAAGTCAGGTGGTGGTGGTGCACATCTTTAATCTCAACATTTGGGCAGCAGAGGTGGGAAGATCTCTATGAGACTGAGGCCAGCCTGGTCTACAAATCAACGCAGGACAACCAAAGCTACACAGAGAAACCTATCTCAAAAAACAGAAAGAATAAGAACTAGGATTCTAAGTGTGGTGATGTCTTTAATTCTGGCACTCAGGAGGCAAAGATTAAATGGATCTCTGTGAATTCTAGGACAGTCTGTTCTACAGGCTAGCCATGGCTGATTTATGAGACACTATCACAAAAGAAAAAAAAAACCTATGATTTTAAGGAATAAAATAAGGAAGAAAAAGAATGAAGAAGTGAAACCTTGGTGACAAGTGGGTAAAAACACTTGGCACAGAAGCCTGGCTACCTGAGTGTGATACTCAGAACCACATGACAAAGTTGTCCTCTGCCCTCCATAGACATGTCATGGCACAGAGGCCCACACTCATCATGCACACACACCTACACACAATACTAATATTTCTTAACCTGAATACTAATTTCCAATTGGAATTATCAGAACCAACTTATGGTAGATCCATTTTATCTAACATAATTGTGAGGATGGGCAGCATCAGCAAAATATAAAACCTATGACCAGCAGCACAACTCATTCAACAACAACAAACCACATACATAGCCACAATTACGTTTGGTCTATTCAAGTAGTAAAGTACCAGGACCTACCAGCCATAAGCACACATAAAGATCAAAGGCACTGGCTGTCTCTGAGGTCACTCATCCAAATGGCTTAGACACACAGAGTGGCTATACAAAAGAGTGATGTTAGGTAAATGGATAATAATAATTTATCCTCAATTTTGGTTCAAAAGTTGTCTTTAATATACAGTATGTCTAAATGTTAAGGTTCCACCTAAAAAATGTTTAAATCCTCACCTTGCCTTTGACTCCATGAAGCTAAAGTTTAGATAGATAAAAAGATAGACAGACAAGCACAGACAGACAGATAGAGAGATCTTGATATATATGTATGTATGTATATATGATATATATAATATATCTCAATACTTAATTTGGATGATTCAAAAAGTAGAAAGCTAAGTATATCCAGAGGTCAAGGGTAGAATCTCTGACCCTGAATATCTCTCAACCCTTCTGTCTCCCTCACACTAGCTTTTATAAATGTGACTGTGATTAGGAAATTATTCTGCACATGTGTTCCATATCTTAGGTTTCTATTGCTATGAAGATACACCATGACCACCGCAACTCTTATAAGAAAACATTTCTTGGGAATGACTTACAGTGCAAAGGTTTAGTCCATTATCATCATGTCAGGAAGCATGATGGCACACAGGCAGACATGGTGCTCGAGAGGTACCTGAGATCTCTACATCCAGATTGGCAGGCAGCTAGAAGAGAGTGAGACACTGGGCCTGGCTTAAGCATCTGAGACCACAAAGCCCACCTCCAGTAACACACTTCCTCCAACAAAGGCACACCTATTCCAACAAGATCACATCTACTAATAGTGTCACTCTTTAATGGCCTATGGCAGCCATTTTCATTCAAACCATCACATTACATTATGTGTGTGTATTTGCTCAGAACTCTGAGACCCAGAAACCAGGAATATATGTCCTCTTAGAATACCTCTTCCTTTTTATAAAGATCAAAGGCACTGATTGTCTCTGAGGGCACTCTTCCAAATGTCCCACTGATGACTCAGAATAGTGCAAGGAAACATTGCCTACCGCTTGCCCAAATACTGCACCTGCACCTCTCTCCTTTCCTTGCCAAATATTTGCTGTCTGTCTGACTCAGGAAAGAGTATTTCACACTAAAAGTAAGGGAATGGTTTTGGCTAATACCTGATTGCACTTCTCTGTGGCTTCCTTTCCTTGAGAAGCACTGTCTGTCATTCTTCCTAATGGTAGATTCACAGAAGTGTCCTTCTGGTCAATCAGCTTGTTTTGTCTGTTCTATAGCTTTATGGAGACTTTGTTTGCTCACCTGTGGCAGATGGACTTGAACTCCAGATGTTTTTAAGAAGTTCTCCATGTGGACCTATATAGTGCTATACAGCAGCAGTTTCTCTTGCAAGGGCTTGGGACTTGAAAAGCAATTCTGATTGTTTATTGTTTGGGACTGTTTGTAGTTCCTAATTAAGCATTTCATTTAAAATGCCAATGTCTTCAGAGTTATAAGACGACTCTATTAAATTAATTTTTCCCTAACAGTATGGTTTCACGTCTATACTTCAGTGATTTGTAAATTTTGTTCAATTTAAGTCTACACTTGGGATACTAAAAAAAAACGTTTTTAAATAAATAACCAGAATAAAGTGATACCTACAGAAACCAAGCCAATAATAGTATACATACATTTTAAAGAAATTTACAAAAAACAAAATATATTATGTATCAAAGTATAGGAAATTTAACATTTTAAATTTTAAGAAAAATAATAATGTATTGACCTGCAAAGTAACCATAAATTGCATCATCATAGGATTACAACTTTCAATAATTTTTAATTTATTTATTTATGATTATTTTAAAGCAAATCCTACATGTGACATGTCATCAATATAACTTCATATGTAAATATTTCAGGATTTATTATAGTCAACAAAGACTATGCTATTAAGATGCAATCACTCCACATACAATAACAAAACCCCCCCCCAAAAAAAAAGTTGAGGGAAATTCTGTAATGATACCTGGTATTTAGTTAGTCTTTATGTTTTTTTTGTCTTGGGAATTCTCCTCACTCACATGTTTTCTCTTCTCACATTGTTTTGTTTTTTTTAAAAACAAAACAAAAGAAATTATCAGGGCTGGGAAGATGGCTAAATGTGTAAGATGTTTATCATACAAGTATGAAGACCTGAGTTCAAGTCCCCAGAACTTATACAACTGTAATGTATGTATTATACTCCAAAGAAAACAGTACAAAGGGAATCAGGATCCCAAACCGGTTAGATAGTGAGACCGGTTCAATATCTTTTTGTTTTATTATTATTCTTTCATACAATACACCTTGATGGCAGCTTCCCTCCCTCACACTTTCCCTCACTCCCAGATTCCCTTCCACCCTCCATGTCTCCCCCTCCCAGGGACATCAACCCAGCATGGCACAAGAAGATACAATAGCTCTAGACATAATAAACCCTCACATCAAGGCTGGGTGAGGCAACCCAGTATGAGGAAAAGAGTCAAAGGAACAGGCAAAGGAGTCGGAGACATCTCTACTCCCACTGTCAGGGGTCCCACAGGAACACGAAGGCAATAATAAAAACATAAATGTAGAGGACCTAGCACAGACCATGCAGGCTCAGTGATTGCCCATAAGCCCTGCTTAGTTGATTCTGGGCCCATATTCTCCCAGCATCCTCAACCCTCTGGCTCCCACAATTTCTTCTCCCACTCTTTGCAGAAAAGGTTCAGTGTCTTTTATGTCTCCTCTTAGACATTAGCTATTGGTTCTTTTAATTCCTATTCCTACTAAAACAGATCTTAGAGAAGTAGAGGAAGACAATTATTATGCAACATGGAACAATAGGAAGTAGTCAAAAAAAGGGAGGATGATCAATCCTTAGAATCAATTGTCTTTAGGACACAGAACTGTTTGTAAGATTCTTGATGGAGATCTTTCCTTGTAGAAATGTTGGGGTGGGGATGGGGGGTCCTGACTGAAATCTAGCAAGCCAGAAGAGGAAACCATGGAGTAGTTCTTGAGTGGCTGCACATCTAGCAGTCAGGAGCCATTTGGCATTGAGATCTGAACTTGCATCTAAGAAAATCCGATAATGGGGGAGAGGAGTCCCATGGCAGCAGTACTAGTGTCTCCCTTTCCTATCTCTTTTCTACCCTCCCCTGCCATGCATATTCAGAGGAACAAACTAATACCTCACCAAATTGTTTTTGATTTCAATTCAATGTTATCTCTCATATATTAGATATCACATGATCTCTAGGAGCAGAAACCAAATAATAATAATAACCAGAACAATCTTGTTAGAAATGACACTCTTCAGTATTGCCCACAGTCACTTTTTATCCTTTCTTCCAGCATAATATTTAAAATCATTGAAAATACTATAAAAATCAGTTGGGTGTGGTGGCAAATGCCTTTTGGGAGACCGAGGCAGATAGATCTCTGAGTCTGAGACTAAGCTGATCTACAGAGATCATTTCAGGATAGCCAGGGCTACACAGAGAAATCTTATCTTGAAAAACAAACATTATGAAATCTACTTGCCTGGTTTTCTCCCAATTAAAAGCTGTGTTTCTTCTGCCATCAACTCGAAGCTTTACAAAGAAAAGATGTCTCAAAAGAATTGTTTAAACTGCCACTTAGTGGTGCCAATAAAGCCATCTTGAATCAAGGATAGAGTCAGCTATCATCTTACCAGGACTAGCCAGAGATTTGTTGAAGAACTGAGGAAGTCAGATGGAGAGGAACAGGAAGAGGGGAAGGGATGGGGGGTCTTCCAGGGCTGCTTTTGGATCAGGAAAACATGAAGAGTAGGATAAGCCGATTGCCCCTCTGCTTGGTTCATTTTATCAGGTTTTTATCTCAATTTCTACTAGCATAATTTAGGTAAATGTCACAGGAAAAAATATTTGCCCACCAATATATACCAAGTTCTTAAAGCATACCTGGTACATATAGGCAGGCCATAATGGTTGTTGGTTAAATGAATGTTGTCAGTCATTAATAAGTGTGCCATAAAAGTGTGATTGTTAATGAGGGAGAGCTAAAGAGGGAAAGAAAGACCCTCGTCTCTGATGGATGCTACACAGGTACCATGCTTATCATAAACAAAACAGCGGCCTGTCCTGACAAAGTTTCCTAAGAAGGGTCTTTATTGACAAGTTCAAATCTCACAGCCCTATCTCCCCTGGCATTCAACAGAGGAGTTAGAACATTCCCTCCAGAAGTTCTGGAAATTCCTATAGGAAAAAAGAAATGTTGTCTTGTTAGGAACTTCTACCATATTTGCTTTTCTCCATCATTTTACATCCAGATCATAATATGTCTTGGGAGTTTTCAGCAATTCTAAGCACTCTATATGAAGACATAGCTGAGGAGTTGCCTTTGCCTTGGGCTTTGGAGCAGGCCCCAGACATAACCTGTGAGTCTATTGATACCTGTTGTAAAGGTAAATATATCATCATAGGCCTGAGCTATTAAAACTGCATTAAAAACTATATATATGATATATATATATATCCCATGAGAGAGGAGTTTTGCTGAAAAAAATCACTGGCTTGAAGCAGGTGATAAGGTTTGGTTCAGGTATCTCACCAGGACTTAACCAGCCTCAATCACTCAAACCCTGCTTGTCTTCCCAAATCTAAAACAATAACAGCTGCGGTTTGTATCTTTCTAGTAAAACAGAAGATTAGAATCTCATGGAAAATGTCCTGGAAGACACACATTAGTTTAACAGGCTTGGGAAGGTAGGCAGTAGATATAGTGAAAACTAGATGCAGTTAAATTCATGTACTTCTTAATTTTATAAATGTGACAAAATAACATGTGTTGCCTTTGTGATTTAAAGAAAATCATTCCTGAGTCTTGATTTAAAATTTAGATTTCTGTATTAGAAGATAAAAGTAGACTTCTTGGACAAACCATGGAAATGTACAATGAGAGGCCATTCCAGCTTGCTCCAATGGGAAACATGGAAACACATAAATCTCATCCAGCTATTGGAAGGGATGCCACAACATCCCAGATGCTGCATTTGTGTATCCCAATGGGGCTCCACACTTGGGACTGTCTTGCTCCTCTCACCTCTATGGAACAAGTGTCTGTTCTATGCACGGTGGCTTCTGCATGCCAAGCCTGAGGCTACTCCAGTTATTTCAAATGATTCCTTGTTTGCTTGATTTCCAGAATCCCAATGAACAAGCTGCTTTCAACCTTCAAACTTAGTTCCAGCTGGTTACTGCAGAGGAATTTATGAGAAGTTATGTCTGGAGACAAGAGGAAAATATTGTGTAATTAGAGCAGGCTCTTCCAGAGGCTGCCTGTCGTGTGTAACTAGACGTCCACTCTGAGGCAAGGCAGAGACTGGGTCATATTACCCAGACTCGCCAGAACCACACTGGGCTCCATTCACAAAAACCACACCTCATGGCCCAGAGTCGGGAGTGGCTTAGGCCACTGACACCTTTTCCAAAATGTAACAACTCAGTGTGAAACCTGTAAGAGTATTTCTTCGCTATGGTCAATGTCTGTGACTAAAAATGAAGCAAAGCTAGAATTTCATGACTTCTAGAGTTGGAAGACACCAGAGGGTGTGTATCTAGAAAGTAATCTCAAAGGCCACTTCAGTCTCCCAGGGGTCAGAGCCAGCATCTCAGGAGACAAAGGTAAATCAGTAGAACTCAAGAATATCCATTTCGGCTTCAAGAGTTGCCCATTGCCTGTTCTGTATTTGACTTCTTCCCTGTGTTTGCCAGACACCTTGTGGTCCAATCTCAATGTGGAATCACATTCAAAGAAACAGCTGTCCCTCAAAAAAAAAAATACATATGATCAAAAGTAATTCAAATCTATACCCAGTCTCTAAATGAAAAGCCCAAGGGGTAGAGTGCATGTTTAATGCTCACCAAGTTATCTTTTAAAAAATCCATTACTTCTCATTTCTGTCATTCTGAATATCCTTCACACAGATGACAGATGTTTCCTGAGAAGTCACTCTCTTTTCTGCACTCACAGACCAAAGACTCTCTATGATGTCCAACCTGTGTGGCTCAACACACACACACACACACACACACACACACACACACACACACACACACACACAACCCAGTCTCTGTTCTCCATTGTGTAGCTCAACTTAGTCCTATGCCTTCAATGATTATTCAAAGTTTCTCTCCTGCTCACTCCCCCAGCTCCAGCCTCTGTTTGTCTGTTCTGTGCAGGAAAGCCCACAGTCTGATGAACAAGCTCTGAATCTTTAGCAGACAGGAAAGGCAAAAAACTAGATTCTAAAGCACTGGTCATTTTCTCCCTATTGCATTTAAGACCCCACAGAAAATTTCATTTTTAGAAGAAGGCCACTAGCTGGCTGTTGGTGGTGCACACCTTTAATCCCAGGATTTGGAAGGCAGAGGCAGGAGGATCTTTTTGAGTATGAGGCTAGCTTGATCTACAGAGTGAGTTCCAGGACAGCCAGGGCTACATAGAAAAATCCTGTCTCAAAAAAAAAAAAGAAAAGAAAAAAAGGGAGGCCACCAACCTAGCAATACAAAATACACATACATTGTGGCCAGATTTCACTTTGAATGTTCTTCTTGAGGCAAAAGCCCTTTTGCTTAAAAATATCCCATCAACCAACAGAAATGGCTTAATAGTAGAAATTCCCATATTCTGTCCCTATGGCTTTGTTAAATAAAAATATACTCTTTGAAGCAGGTAAACATCTCCATCAATAGCTGGCGGTGGCAGTGGTGGTGGTGGTGTTCTGTGAATGTATTTCTCATTAGCTAGCCAGGCAACCAGTGATTCTTTGGGATAGTTGAAGGTGTGAGTAAAGGAAAAAATGATTCCCAAGCCTAAGGTGATCAGGAAAAAAAATCCAATAAAAAGCTATTATATGAAGAAGAAGCAGATTCAAATATACTTAGTGTTAGGCCCTCTGCCTAGGCCCCAGCCCTCAGAATAACAGAATTTGAACCACACGATGACTATCTCAGAAGTCCTGAAGTGATGTCTATCCACTGCCATCCCAAAGAGATTTTTTTTTTAAGAGTGGCATGTTTTTCTCCTGAAATCCTCAACAAATACTCCTAATCCAACCAACTCAACTTTGTCTCTCTCCAACCAATCTCATCTGGGGCTCAGTCAAGATGTGATTCTAAATACTCACTACCTCTAGCCTATTTCGTTGGCTTGCTCTGTTTCCTGTGTCAAATGTCAGCTATCCCATATCAGTCTCATTTCTTCTAGTGGAGACCAGAGCCTGTTTCATGAAAAACACACCTGTCTCTATGGTCCTGCTCCCCTGAGAGTCTTGTTATTCCTCCAGCTGTCTCTAATTGTTCACTTGCATTTTCAGCCACTGAAGACTTCAGGTACTTCATAGTTGTACCCAGGGCCACCTCTACTGCCTGACATCATGTAAGATACTGCAGAGCCGGGGCTGAAGAGATGGCTCAGCGGTTAAGGGCACTGACTGCTCTTCCAGAGGTCCTGAGTTCAATTCCTAGCACCCACATGGCAGCTCACAACTGTCTGTAGTTCCAGTTCCCAGTCCCAGGCAAACACCAAGGCAAATAAATAAATAAAAAAAAAAATAAAGTTTAAAAAAAAAAAAAGATACTGCAGAGCCATTTCACTGTCAGGACTCTCAAAATGCTGTCAAATGGGTAGCGGGAATGATTGAATGAATGTTTTAACATTGGCAGGGGAATTTGTGAGATGTGACCACCTGGTGGTTCCCTTTAGTGATGTATGTTCAATAATCACAAACATACTTGTGAGAGGTTGCTGTCCATTAGTCATGTGTCTGGAAGCCCTGTCTGACCTCAGCAACAGTGACATTCATTGTTTTTGGAGGCCTCAGGAACTTGTAGATTGAGCTGAGAGACACATGAGCTGAAATAATTAGGGCAAATTTCTCCAGAAAGCTATGGCCTGTGGAGACTGGTGAATCATCTAAGAGACAACTTGCCCAAGACTGAGCACAGCACTATCATTTCTCATCTGTGTGACCATGAGTTACTTAAGATCTCTTCACCCAGTCTCAGTTAAAAGCATTATCTAATACTCATCGGTGATCTTTTGGGTTCAAATCCATATTTATATTCACAAGACAGCGATATGCTTCAACTTTGCCATGTGTTTATTTAGAAGATTATCAGATATTCTCCCAATCTAGAGTCCTTGCCATGGTCAGCACAGTAGGATTCAAGTTGAAAGAGTCAAAAATATGTATCATCTGAGAATTCCTTTGGAATAATAAGTCCCATGCCTTCTACTCTTCCCAGTAAACTACTAACTGTCCTTGCAACAAGGACATAAACATAGCTTTCAGGTCCCCATAATAAGCATATGCCACTTACAGAGTTAAAAAAGCCAAAAATGTAACTTCTTAACATTGATTTATATGTTCCTAGCCTAGAAACAATTTTCGGTCAGCGGTCAGCCTCACCACAGATAGTGTTGCCTAGCACCAGGGTTGACAATATCATCATGACTGGCTTCCATAGTAACAGTTAAGCAGTGTTTAGAGTGTCATGTGTCAGGGGAATTTGATTTGGTTATTCTTCTACCCACAGGATAATAATGGTAACTGTCTCACACCATCATTCTAAGGTGATGAATTATTTTTTTGTTCAGAATTTAGAACAAGTAGAGATAGAATATAGTCTAAATGCGTAGAGCAAAGAATAACTACAATACACAAACCCTAAGCAACCAGGTAACAGGAGGAACATAAGAGAGACATCCATGGATGCCCCTGGGAAGGGGAAATAGGAAAGATCTCCTGAGTTAATTGGGATTATAAGGAGGAGGGAGCAAGGGAAGGTGGGAAGAGATCATGAGAGAATGAGATGGCTGAGTGGGAGGAGCAACAGAGAGGGAGAACAAAGAAATAGATATCTTGATAGAGGGAGCCATTGAGGTGTAGGAAAGAAACCCAGTGCTAGAGAAACATCCAAGAACCCACAAGGTGTCCCCGGCTAGGACTCCAGGCAATAGTGGAGAAGGTGCCTAAACAGGACTTCAAATAAATGGTCACCCTAATTGTCATTATAAAACCTTCATCTAGCAATGGATGGAGGCAGAAACAGAGATCCATAGCTAAGCATCAGGTCCAGTTCCCAGTCTAGCTGAAGAGAGAGAGGAGAGAGTGTATGAGCAAAGAAATAAGGATCATGAGGAAGAGACCCACAAAGACAGCTGACCTGAGCTATTGGGAGCTGACTGAATCAGAAATAACCACTGAGGAACCTTCATGGAAAGGAACTAAACCCTCCAAAGGTAGATGACAGTCAAATGGTATAGGCAGTTTGTACAGCCTCTTGCAGTAGGACCAGAGTTTATTCCTGGTGCATGAACTGGCTTCTCAGAGTCCATTCCCTACAAAGGAACACCTTACTCAGCCTTGATACTGGGAGGAGGGACTCGGACCTTCCTCAACTGGATATGCCAGACAGAACTGACCCACCTTGGGATTCCTTGCCCTCCCTGGGGAGTGGATCAGGAGATGAGGAGGAAGAGGCTGAGAGAGGACTGGGAGGAGGGGGGGAAGCAGTGGAAGGTATGAGAAAAAACTTTTTAAATAAAAAAAATTTAAAAAAATGAGAAAGAAACAAAAAAAAGTCTAAATGACAGATGTTCTTGTAGACTTCTGGAATTGCCTAGATTTTCTCCCTCCCAAGATAAGATTGACTTGTTATTTCCTCAGTTGTCTCAGCTACTAATAAATATTTCATCAAATTGAAATTTTGCTATGTTGATCAGAATCCCTCTCTGCTGGCCCTTAGGAACTCTCGTGACCCCAGAGTGGTTAAAGCAGGAACTATATGAGAGAGGCACTGTGACAGAACTGGCTCTCAGACCACTCCTTAGTCTAAGCTGTCTAAAGCGGCCACATGAAAGATTGCAACTTCCTATTGGCCCAGAATAACAGGGCCCCGGGACTCATTTGCCTTCTAGCTCAAGGCCTAAGACCTCCACATTATCAAGGAAGAAGCCACCTTACTCTACTAACCTTGTCCTGTGGTCCTTAGTCTCTATATTTCTCAGACTGTGACCAGAATACACATTTGTAGCAGCAGAACAGAGAAATTGTGAAGACCGATCATTAGGGAGTGGGTAACATGAACTCAGATAAACAAGGCCAGGATTCTGTTCATATATGATTTTATGATTTTTTTTTAAAGCAGAACAAAGACTTCAATCCAGTAAAAAGTAGAGTATAATAAAACATCCCTCCAAGAAGTCCTACAAGTGGAATATTCATTTCCTCCCGCCATTTGATGGATAGCAGTGACCCTATCAGCAAACCTTGTTCCTCCCCATCTCACTGAGGTAACTGTCTGGTGTTGAAACAGGATGACTCACTTGGAAGTATTTCTCCTCCTGTCTCCTTTTTATGGTCATGGTGTCTGGTTTTTGAATTGATCGTTCCCCACCTTGCCCCAGATTCCCCAAATCCCTTACCTCTAACACCCTTGGTCAGAGCTGGTTTCTATCTTTCTGCTCTGACGCTCTCACTGAAGTAAACAGAGCGAGAAACCAAGGTGGTTTTCTGGTCCTGGGGCTGGGCAAACTGACTGAGCACACACCTCTTGTTAAAAGGAGTGTTCCTACCTATACTCTGCGTTTAAAGAACAAGGCAGCTTTTTATTTAAAAGTAGAAATGAGATGATACAAGAAACATCTCACTGGCTGATCACTCCTACTCTTTTCCATTCAGAAGAGTCAGCATAGCACAGTCTACCAGCAATTCCCTCTGTATTTGACGTCTACCATACTATTCATTACCTATTTTACAACAAAATTATTCTCATTCATTTGTAAGAATAATTTATTTGTTTTTTATGTGTTGGTGTTTTGCCTGCATGTCTTGTCTGTCTGTATGAGTGTGCCAGATCTTAGAGTTATAGACAGTGTGGGCTGCCATGGGAGTGGTCAGAATTGAACCCGTGTCCTCTAGAAGAGCAGTCAATGCTCTTAACTGCTGAGCTATTCCTCCAGTCTTCTCATTCATTTTCTTTATAAATGCCCACTTTACCATATGTAAATTCAATATTCCCCAGAAATAACAAGATTAATACACTGTTTTTATCTCCTTAATAAACTTACAGATCTCTCACAGTGTACCAGACCTTCCTCTTAGTACCTTACAAATGCTATCTCACTGAATCTCCACAACTGCCCCAATGAGGTAAGACTCCCATTGTCCCCATACCACAGATTAGCAAACTGAGGCATAGATTTGCAAGGACATAACACACAGCAAGCAGTGCAGTGAGAACCAGAATCTGAGTAGGACGACTCTAGAACTTGAGTTTAATGCGAATCAAGCTGAATTAGTCCCTGTGCTATTAGACCTATCCCCTTCTAAGTTTAAAATAAAACCTAAACATTAAAACTGCTGCATCTTCTTATATTTAATCATATAAAATCTCCTCATTCTCCAGTGGTTGTATTAAGATGCTGAGTAGGAAGAGCTTCCGTCTTAGAATATTTAACTGAAATCACCTTCCTTGTTTTCGGCCATTGGCTTTATGACTGAGCATTCTTGTTGACTAGTCTGTTGTGCCTTGATTTCCCCCACACATTGGCCACCAACAGTGAACCCTTCTTCTTTCACAGGTTATCAGAGAGACTGAAGAAATCACAGCGCTGCAAGCGCTTTGGGAGTTATTACTGCCACAAGTCAACACTGTTCCTCTGCTGAGGAATCTGTGCTATAATTAAGGAAGCAATGCCACCACTTTTTTGTAGACAGCTCTTAACAGTTGGAAAAGCTCTCAAATTTAAAAAAAAAAAAAAAAAAAAAAAAAAAAAAAAAAAGTAAGTCTTTATGTTCCTTTGTGCTAGAGGCTGTTGCTGCCGCCACCATCCCAAAATAAATCACTTCATGAGGTAAGGTCTGTTTATATTATTCCACTACCTGATGACTTCCTGTGTATGACATTCAAATGTGAGCATCTCAGCCAAAGGCCTATAAAGTCATTTCCCCCAATGCTTTACACTTAGCTGTGCTAAACATCTGCTTCTTTTGGCCACCTGAGTTGTTGAGTTTCACTTAGCACCACAGTGAGGTCCAGGTGTCAAGCGAGGACCCAGACGGTTTCTCCCCTCTGTGCCTCAGGAGGGGCCTTGGTTTATAGCTCCATTTCCCCTGCTAGGACTGGTGGTGAGGAAACCAAACAGCTGGGCTTCATTACCTTCAGTCAATGGCCATAACATTTTTTAAGGTAAGGGGCCAAAGGTTGCATTCTCAAATTTTCAGCTAGTTTAAAGCTGTAGCCATCTGAAAGATGGATATGAATACCACTCAGGCCCTTGGAAACATCCGATGTCTCAACTAACTGTGAACCCAAAATTATTTGAGGGAAAGCACTGCACTTGTACTGAACATATGCAGGCTTCTTCCTTATCATTTCTCCCCCAAACAATTCAGTGTAACTATTTACATAGCATGTACACTGTACCAGGAATTATAAGTAAAGTGGAGATGGTTTAAGTTACGCGGAAAGTGCTGGAGACATGGCTCAGCTGGTTAGAATTCCTGCTTCCCTTGTAGATATCCTGAAATCAGCATCCATGTTAGGTGGCACAGAACCACTTGCGACTCCAGTTTCGGGGATCCTGACACCTTCTTCTGGCCCCTGTGGGTACCCATACATGCAAATAAAGAAATTTTAAATCTAAAATATAGTAAAGAATATACATAGGATATAGACAAATACTTCACATTTGAAAAAGACCCAACATCCGCATGTGTTGGGTCCATGACAGTCCTTCATCCTTCACAAATACTAAAGGATGGTTGTAGACCCTGATGAGAGATTCCTGGTATTTTCCTTTCGGGAAGAGTTCATACAACTTGAAAATCTATTAAGTTCTCACCACAGGAATAACATGTTTTCCAGCCAAAACCTGTAAATATGGCAATGGTTTGATCTCCCATCACTTCTATTCTTCTTTAGTATCAATATAAAATACAAAGAAAGAGTACAAAGCTTGTGAGTTGTTTTGATATTCATTGCAGGAAAGTAATCAACAATCAGGAAAATTCATATCATTGCTACCTTTGAGGATTCTCTCATGGAACCCAACAATCCTTCAGTATCAAATGACTTGAGCCTTGAGTCTCTTGGGAAACACATCTAGTGAGAGAAGAGAGAGAGAGGGAGAGGAAGAGAGAGAGAGAAAACTGATGTTGTAAGGAAATAGGTGGGCTAAGATAAGGGGAAGGATCACCTCCTCTCCCTGAGAAAGCCTGTAGCTTCTCTCTGCATCTCCAGACATGGACCAAAAACCACTCTTTTGAGATAAGACAGATTGCATTGTAGAATCCAGACCTTAAGGAAAGAATTTCAAACATCTTGCAGCTACCCAAAGTACTCTGCAATTCCACATCCTGCCCTTCACAGCTTCCAGCATAATACCATGCGGGCTTCTCTGTAGCTTGGAAACACCTCAGAAGATGCTTGCATAAATGGAAAATGAACCAAGTGTGCAGATTTACATTCTTTCCTGAAGAGGATTTACATATGAGATGCTACCAACAACATGCCTCAGTGTTTACAGTTGGGCTCTGCCAATAATCTCCTAAGACATCTCTAGTGCCTATCAAATAAGAACCAACCACATTTGTATGCATATATATGAACCTGGTTGACTGCAAGTCAACAAGTTACCTGCTTAGGAGTTTCTATTCAAACATCCCTTTACTCCCCGGATGTGTCTTCTCTTAAAGTCTTCTTGCAAGTGTTGCCTAGCCCTCCACATCTCCCACCGCCACTCGCTCTTACTACTACCATGTCCTACGTCCCCTCGCTTCTGAGATCAACCATATTCTTGTGCCTCAATTCTTCAGCCACCAGATTCAAATTCAAAGATTTATTTACTAGAAGCAACCTATTTTCTACACCCTTTGCAAGACACTTACACACACAACCTTTATCTGACTCACAAATTTGTTAAGATGCTTGAAATACTCTCATTTTACAAACAGGGAAAACACAGACCGGTAGAGATGATAGCATAGTGGTTGATCCGGGCTTAGCCCTGGTCTTCTCTGTGGTCTGTTCTCTGTCTATTGGGTGGGTTTCGACTCCTCTCCCCTCCCCCGAGCGCCCCACTTGGAATCACTAAGTGCCCACTCCCTTCCTCACCAACAGCGCTCTTCCTCTCTCCCATGCCTGGGAGCCCAGCCTCTCACCATCCACTTCGCCCCTCGCACTGTGTGTTTTGTCCTTTGTGGTGATCTCTTCTCCTGTCAAAATTCCTAAAAAAACAAACTACACCTCCCCCACTGCTCCATTGCAGTCTGTTCCTCAGTGTCCTGAATCTGATCAGCAAAAGGACAGCATCAATCATGCTGTTTATCCCTGGTTTGGGGGTGTTCTAATTATATCTGGTCCTCGGGCAAGCATGCTGCTGGTGTCTGGGGGGCAGAGAGGAAGCATTCTGGGGGTAGGGAAGGAGGATGGTAGAAAGGGAGGGTGAATCCAGAAATGCCTTTTTACTTACAAATATTTCCAAGCACCTCACTAACTTTAAGTTCTTTTGGTTCTCTTAAAATTAATAAACAGGGGCTGGAGAGATGGCTCAGCGGTTAAGAGCACCGTCTGCTCTTCCAGAGGACCCGGGTTCGATTCCCAGCACCCACATGGCAGCTAACAACTGTCTGTAGTTTCAGTTCTAGGCAAACACCAAGGCAAATGAATAAATAAATAAAGTTTAAAAAAAATTAATAAACAATTTAAAATACCTAGAAAAAAAAGGTCCTCTTATTCTTAGTATTGAGACTAGGATATTATTTTATAGTTAGCTTTTAGACAGCTGTGTAGATGAATGAGGAAGGACTTGGTTCGGCTAAGGGTTGCAGAGTTCAGTCCAAGGTTATTTGGTCCAGTGTGCTTGTGCAGAACATCAGGGTTGAAGGGAAGGGTGTAATGGGGTGCTTCTTTGCCTCCTGGCAGACAGAAGACAGAAAGTAACATAGGAACCTAGAGTCAGTGATAAACTTGAAAAGCTCAGTGACCTTCATCACCCAAAGTTTTCGTGACCTCTTCAAATGGCATCACCAGCTGGGGCCCAAGCATCAGCTTATGAGCCTGTAAGGGACATTTTATATGCTACAAACAAGAACACTGCCTCAGATCCCCAGCAGATGGAACGGTGTGGACAACACTCGGGGTGAGCCTCTCCAACTTAATGTTCTTCCAAGTGTCGATCTTTTCTGGAAAGTCTTTCACAGATGCTTCCAAATGTGTCTTTAACTGATCCCCTAAGCACCTCTGAGGCCGATCAAGGTGATAATCAAGATTAAGCACCACGGGCACTCACATAATCAAATTAAAATCAGATACAAAATAGAATTCAAACCATTTATTCTAAGTAGACTCAGTGGTTCCAGTTCCCTATAGACTAAAGCTTTCCTCGCTTCAGGAAACATAAGGATTTAGAGCTTTGTATTCCGGGTAACAACACCACTGTCTTGAAGGTAGTTGCTGTTATTATAAAAGGCTTCGCTTCCAATGGATGGGAGGGGAATGGGAAGAAGCAACTAACGTCTTTAGCTCCACCGGAAAACCTGGGTTAACTGCGCTGGCAGGAATGTGAGAGAAAAACACTATGAGACTTTGCTGGCATTAGTGAGAAGATCACGGAACCTGAAAATAGGCTGTTTTGGCATATGGATTACTTTGAGCTAAAAAACATCTAAGAAACAGAAAAGGTTCTTTACGTCTCCATATCTGCCTAAAATGGAAGATAAATCTCTCTTTTTTATAAGGTAAATTCATATTTTAAAGGAAATTTCCACTTGTAAAGATGTCTTCCTCCACTAGATAGCTCTTATCCGATGCTTCCCTGTGTAACCAGACATCAATGTTCTCCACACATTCCCTGCCCTCTACATTTTCATATGCTGACTTTGAAGCCCCCACGAGGAGAAAAATAACTTTCTTACTATTCATTCACCATAATTTTTAGCTGAAAATTCTCTATACTAAAATACTAACAAGAGAAATATAAATGGAAGCCTAACGTGATACTTGCTGCTTACATAGACAGGAAACACCTCATCCAAACCCCAAGACTTTTCTCCTTAATTTAACTAAAATGTTCACAAGACCCAGTCATCTAGCCATGTCCTTGACCATTTTCTCTTTAAGAAACCTGTGCATAGTCAATAATGAAAACGTGGTTTCCTTGATGTTTCGATTGGAAGTCAGCCTTTTACACCTGAGCCATCTCTCCAGGCCCACTTTGATTTCTTATTTCTTTTATCAGTTTGATTTATTAGCCCCAATAATAGAGTCTAAGAGGGTAAACAAAAAGGAGCCCCACCAAGGTTACCCAGAAACACTTCCTTGGGGGAAATTTTGTTAGTATTTATATAAAAAAATAAAATGCATATACTTGTTACCCTGGCAAGTCTTAGCAGTAGGAACCAATCCCATAGACTTATTCCACACACAGTGAAATGTACCTGGAGGTTTTATGATAGATATAAATTTCCCTCACATATAAACTTCTTGTCTGTTTTCCAACTGTCTCCTGTACCTTCAGTTTCCTGAAACATAGTTTAAAATAACCCTTATACTAAAGAGGCATATTTTACAGTGACTTATCCTCATCTGATACAATCATATTCCAGGATTATTTTCCCATTACCATAGTTAAAAAAATCATTTTTATTCACTTTTTTCTAGGACACTGGGTAAACTTGGGTTCCTTTCACCAAGTTGTACACAGCTGCGGTAAGGTTTGAGAGCCTGGGTAACCCAGCTCTGAGCTGAATGTTCCAGCAACTGATGAAAAAAGGTTGTCTCTTGCCACCCACTGGTTTGTATTTTCACTGTTTTCAGAATTTTAAGTGAAGTGTTACCATAAAGAAGGCACAAATTACTTAATCCATGCCCAAGAGCCAGCCTCATTAACTTACATCCACACTTCTTGGGTCACACTATGATCATTAATTATACTTAGGTGATGTCGTAAGGGACACTCTCACTATTCCCTGAAATGTTTTCCTGTCCTGTCTTAGAATATAAACAATATCCTTCATCAGCATGATGAATCCAACGCATGGGCAGGAAAATGCATCTTGAGGTGGGTAACATTCAATCAGGATTACTTAGCCTCATTCTTCCTGACCCTGGTCAGGAAGCTCAGGGCAGCTCAGCAACTGTAGCCCTTTCGATTCTTTCCACAGACAATATGTCAGCTCCTCTCCTTTGGGGGCCCTCTGACCTGCCATACTCATTACAGTCAACTTCACACCCCAGACAAGGAAGGGAACTCCAAAACCTGGGATCCCCTAGCCACAAAGGAAGCACACAGAACACAGCCAATGGTATACATTCAGGGACCACAGGCAGCTCTGGTCCTTGTAACTACTGTCCCTAGAAAGGTGATTTTATATCAGCCACTACTGCCAAAAGGAGATAAATTTCTTATAATAAGAATAGCAGCAGCAGACTTATATTTGGGTTCTTCTGGAACAGCCATCCAGGGATATTCCAGCCTTACAGTTGTATCAGTTCAAGCAGAACTCAATGTTTCCACCCCACGGGGGAACACTTTTGTCTTTAAATCACTTTCACAAGCAGCACAGGACTTGAAGATCATAAGACAGCTGAGGCCATTGCCAGGTAGCCTGTGAGCAACTGACCACTGAGGAATTAAGGTTTTTCTCTGGGTCTGTTTTTCTCTCTGGCTTTTCTTCCCAGCCTTTCTGTCGGTGTGATAGAGCTGAACATGAACAGCATGCCTCAGAAACCCTAACTGACATGTTCTCTAGGTGCCAGTGTTGGAATGCTGAGAGGCACTGAGTAATCCACTCTCTCCTAACTTCAGCATCCATCAAGAAAAGGAGACAGCTTCATTTGACCTCCTCAATCTTATTCAAGCACTGTGGACTCACCTACCAGAGGGGAAAGGCTGCAGAGCATACACCATGTGAATTTCTATCTTTACACACCCCAAATGATGGCATTTCTGAGTCCTCATGCAATTTGGAAGAGAACAAGAAAAACTTAAATTGATTTTTCACCTGATTTTTCCCATGGACCAAGTTAAACATCACCCCATGTGTCAAACTCTGTCCTTCTCCCCTATAGAGATCTAAACTAGACATCAATATCTACCAGGGGCCCTCACTGAGGTATTTATTTAATTCATCAGAGAATTGGGAGTGTTACATTCCATTAATTCAGCAATCTTTTTTTTTAATTCGTGATTCTGAACTGAGAGATTGGGCTTGATAGAAATACAATAAAAAAAAGAAGTCATTCTCCATTTTGACTTAACTTTATTGTTTTGCTAACTACTCTCGTAAGGAAAAAAATTCAAATTTTCAAATGCTCTGAAGCTTCAGACACTGTGTTTACTCAGGAAAGGGACTAAGCCTTCAGTTTCATTTCCTCCACTGAATTAATAGTAAGACGATCCTAAACCAATCCAAAAACATTAGATATTTTGAATTAGAGCTAAAATTATGAAAATTGGTTGCAATCACACACCATGCCTGGCTTTTAAGCTATCTCCAATGCACAGATGTAATTTAGCAACACATTAAGTCTTAAAAGTTTTAAAGACAAGTTTGTGACATCTTTCTCACTTTTTTTACGCTAAATTGTTTCATCCTGTGGTGTTAAAACCTATTACTATTATTTATAACTGATTTTCAAAAGTTAAAATTCACCAGAAACAACAGAAGCCTCTGTTTGCCTGCTGAAAGAAAGAAGAAATGAGAAAAATTAGAGCTGCATGATTCAAAAACAATTGCTGGTACCAACCCTTTAAAAAAAAAAAAAAGTAGCTTCTTACAAATCAATTTTCAACTTCAAACCTAGAAGCTAATTTTGTATGCGACTCCCATGGATTTGTATCCAAGGGTTTATGATTTAGAGATGCCAGGCTAGAGGGATGGCTTAGTAGGTAAGAGTACTTACTACAGAAGAATCTGAATTCACATCCCCAGAATCCATGTAAAAAGTCTGTATTGCACACATGCCCATAATCTCAGAACCAGAGCTAAGGTGATCGCTGGGGCTTGCTGGCCACCAACATAGTTCCAAGTCCAGTGAGAGCCCTGTCTCCAAGGAGTAAGGACAGTGACAAAATGGGACACTTGGTATGTTTCTCTACCTCCACAGACAGGTAGAGTACACACAGGTTCTCTCTCTCTCTCTCTCTCTCTCTCTCTCTCTCTCTCTCTCTCTCTCTCATATGCACATATACACAAAAAACAGTAAGCCTCCTTGACTACATATTTTTCTTGCTAAATACATGTCTCCCTCTTTTCATCATTGAAAATTTTAAACATTTATACAATATATTTTCATCATATCCATTTGCCATTACTTTTTCCCAACTCCTCCGAATGTCACCTACTTTGTCTCCCTCCCAATTTATATCTTCTTGCTTTATTGTTATTTTTAATAACTCCCCGAGTTTAATTAGTGTTGACCACATGTGTATTTGGGGGACACCCACTGGGGAACGGGCAGAGTGGCTCTCCCTCAGAAACCATCAACTCCCTCCTCCACTGAGAGAATTCATGCTGGAATGTGGATAGGCTTGATCTTGTTCAGACCTTGTACAAGTAACCAGAGCTGGTGTGAGCTGATGTCATATCTGGAAGACAGCATTTCACAGCTTTCTTCCATTTCTTCCAGCTCTTACATCCTTCCTCCATACTCTTCCAGGTTCCCTGAGTCCTGAATGGGAAGGGTTACTATAGATCACTCTTTCCTGGTGAGAACTCACTTCGTTCTTTAACCAGTTATGAATTTCTGTGTTATCTGCTACCCAATACAAAAAGACCAAAGTTAAAAACTATACAAATTTAGCACAAACATAAATATTTAGAAGACAGTTTGAAAACATAACCATTTAATTTAACAAAATTTTCTGTTTGAAAAGAAAGGCCATTTGTTTCTTCCTAGTGCCTATGATCTTTCCAGTCATGGCTTTTTTACCATGTTTATAGTACTAAGGATGAAATCCCACCTATAGAATAGGTCTCATATCTGGTTAGAATGTGGTTGGTTACCTGCATAACTGCCATGCCACTATTCTACCAGCTTAGCACATCTCACCAGGGATATACTGATGTATTATAGCATGCAGGGTATGTATATCTCCATATTTCAAAGACTCTCCATGTCACTCCTAGTTTTAAACAAACAAACACACAACAAAAATGAAAAACTAAATTTTGGATATTTTTCCCCCATCTGAATGAGACCATTTTGATGAAAAAGTTAAAAGAAAATTTTAACCACATTAATATTTTTAAACGGTTCATTTAAACAGACAACTGTTTTTCACGGTTCCAGACAGCAGGTGTTTGGTATTCTACCAGGAAGGTGCTAGGGGAATATTTTGATAGGGTGAACTCAGAAGCATAGCAAAGAAAATACTCAATTGGCTAAGGTGAGCAAGGCCTTATTAGATCATTTCAGTAGAAAATACCTAGTTAGAAATTAATCGATAGTTCTCATTAATTAAGCTCAATTTTTTTCTCTAAAATATAACCCATTTATATCAAACTGCTTACAAATTCAGTTTTCTTACAGTAGAGCCTTTCAAATTAACCTTTTTGTCTGTTGATGATAATGTTTTTAGGTTTTCTGAGACAGGATCTCTCTGTGTAATCCTGCTGTCCTGGAACTCACAGAGATCCAGTGGTCTCTGCCTTCTGAGTGCTGGGATTAAAGGCAGACACCACCACACCTGGTCTCTAATCATTTTAACAATAGGAGACAATGTGTGCTCTGTCTGGGAGTCCCTCAGCCTTTCCTCTCCTGTCTTCTTCTTCCTCCTCCATTTAGCTGAGTGCTTCCCACTTTCCAGATTACACTGAAGACTACCAATGGCCCTATTTCCTGCCCTAACACCTAGAAAAGAAGTAGCTCCACATGAAAACCCAAAATAACTTGGGGAGGGGGGTGATGTGCTTTTGATCTTGAATGGATGCTGAACTATAACCTCTAAAGATTCTCAAAGACCTACACATTGTAGCTGAAGGTGAAGCAGACATTAAACAAGGTGAGATTTAGCCCTAACCATTGCCTTAGAGATGTACCTATGCATCCACTATGGCCTCACAGCTGCCTCCTGCTCTTCCTTCCCCACATCTAAATATTACCTTCAGCTTATTGATCATGGTTTATTCAATCTGTTTGAAAAGAAAGTTGTAGATTATTTTCTTTTTCTAAAAGCTTTGTCCACTATCCAAAATAAAGTGTTACTTACTATTAGACACTCAAACACATAGAAGCATTTTTTTAAAGAAACTATAGAAGGTCCTCTTCACTGGAAAATAGGGCGCCATCTAAGTATGGGCTTCCAGGTGATTTGATCCTGTGTGGTCTCTGTGTCTATCTTTGCCTAAGCTATATTGCAACTCTTAAGTTGCAAATGGATAATTTATAATGATTTCAGTGGATATAGAAGATTGGTTGACACTTCTGGAGAGGTTCCAGGTTCTTGTGTCCCAGAACAAAACATTGGCCAAAGATATGTGTGTAGTAGCAGAAGGAAGGACTGTGTAATAGGGAACAATTCATTTCCAAACAAGTGGGTCAAGGCAGGACAAGATTAAGGCACTCAAACACGTCCAAGAGTCCAGTTGAAGAGGTGAAAGGGGACTATATGAGTAACGGGGTCAAGATCATAGCAGGAAACCCCACAGAGACAGATGACCTGAGCTCGGGGGAACTCATAGACTCTAGATCAACAGCAAGGGAGCCTGTATGGGACCGACCTAGACTCTCTGCCTGTGGGTGACAGTTGTGTACCTTGGCCTATTTGTGGAGTTCCTAGCAGTGAGACCAGGATCTGTTCCTGACACATAAGCTGGCTTTCTGCAGCTTATTCTCTATAGTGGGATGCCTAGCTCAGCCTTGATGCACAAGGGAGGAATTTGGCCCTGCCTCAATTTGATATGCCATGCTTTGTTGACTCCCATGTTACCCTTTCTGAGGAGTAGATGTGGGGGGGAGGGGAAGAAAAGAGGTAGGAGAAGGAAATGAGAAGGAAGGAGAAAGGAAAAACCATGGTTGGTATATAAAATAAAATTTAAAATTTAGTTTAAAAGAAGCTCAAACAGCAATGCTGTACAAAGATAGAGCCTATATGTCACATTTTCTGGGCTTACTTTCTCATTTGCTTGGTGTAGGTTTTCACACATGCCCTCTGCCTAGCAGTATAGTGTAGGCTTTCACACATGCTCATTCTCCAAAGTGTAATATGTGTCTTCCTATCATATCAGGGCACGGGTTATCTTCAGGAGTATACTATGTGCTTGCACCAGTGGTTCCAGTCAGTTCTAGCCTCCTTCTTGAAGGGTGGGTTATGAACTGTCCAGCCTTCTTCATTGCCAAAGATTTTTCTCCTATGTGTTTTTTTCATACTAGTGTTAGAGTTTATATAAGCTCTTCAGGACTTCACTGACTGCCATATTCTTCTGCCCCAATAGTAATTCATACTACAGGCATAAATATTAATCTTGTTCTCTGCAAATACAATTGATTTCTAATCCTCCTCCCTTTAAGGAACAAGCCAATTTTACTCCATTTGTAAATTAACTACAAAATTATAGGATAGTTGTTTGAATTCTTCTGTAAAGCCATCACAATACTTCATGGTTCTCTCATTAATTAAATTAATTAAATAAAACCACTAACATATTTACTCTATATTTGAGACTAGTGATTATGCTGTGTCTTTGAAGTTATTCCTTTTTAAAAAAAACCTCTTAGATTTATTTATGTTGCCTGCATGTATATATGTGTACTATGTGCATGCCTAGTGCCCTCAGAGACCAGAAGAGGTCAGTGGATTATTTGGAAGTGAAGTTATAAGTGGATGTATACTGGTGCTAGGAAGAAAACCCAGGTTCTCTACAAGAGCAACCAGCGGTCTTAAGTACTCAGCCAACTCTCCATCCTCTTTCACATTGGAAAATCCAGAAGATGGTGCAAAGTGTCTTTACTTTCTTCACTGAGGGACCCATGGAGTCTGTACCAGCACCTCCCTTCTGATCTCTATCCTTTTCTTTTCCCATTTCTCCTGTCATTATCCATTTACACTTACTGCAATTCCCCCCGCAGTCAGTTCCTTCCATAGGGGGAAACAATTCTCTGATTTCTCAGCAACTTCTCAGGGCAGATAATAGTCAAGAAAAAAAAAAAAAAATGAAGCTCTCTGTTGCTTTGTTGACATTTGTGAGACTGGAATGCCAATGTGCTGCATTAATTTCAAAAGAAAAATAAATCTCCTCAAGAAATGGAAGGAGGGGTGATCTAGATAGATGCCTCAGAACATATGCAATGAGATCTGAGTACCAGAGTTTGAATACCAGCACCTCTGAAAGCCAGGAATCCTGCAAATACCTATAACCACAGTACTAAGGGAAGGATCACTGGAACCTGAGGGCTTCTAGTCTAATTGAGAAAATGCAAGCCCCGGATTTAAGAAGAGACTCTGTTTCAAAGGAATAGGTCAATGGCAATAGAGGACACTTGATACCCTATTCCAGTGTCCACACATGCACAGGTACAAGAATCCATACATATGCACAGAAACACATACATATAGATAAATGATAAATGATTTTTTTTTTGAGATGGGGTTTTTCTGTATAGTTTTGGCTACTCTGGAACTCACTCTATAAACCAAGCTGGCCTTGAACTCAGAGACCCACCTGTCTTCCTGAGTGCTGGGATTAAAGACCTGCACCACCACCATCACCTCCCAGCTTATGTTTAAATCCTTTTTAATTTTTATGTATATGAGTGTTTTGCTTGCATGTATGCCTGTGCACTACCTGCATGCCTGGTGTCCTCTGTGGTCAGGAGAGGGTGTCAGATCTCCCAGAACTGGAGTTACAGATGATTGTGAACCACGGTTGGGTGCTGGGTCTCAAACCCAGGTCCTCTTCAAAAACAGAAGCTTTGAACCAATAAGCCAACTCTCCAACCACTAATATTTATTTATTTATTTATTTATTTATTAGCAAGAGAGCTGGAGAGCTAAAACTTTTCTCCTGCTCTGTATTGCTTTTCTTATTTTACTAACTCTGTATGTTACCAACTTGCTTTTCCATTATGTAGATGACCTACTGTAGGCTACCTCCTCATGCCTTTCATGGCTTGAAACAAACTGTTCCATTTACTGGAACACCTTTGAAAAGACCAGTGAATGGCTATAATTCCCTACGACTATGCAACAGTTTAAAAACTCAGTCGTTTTCAGGGTAATTGTCAAGAAGGGGGTATGCGGCTTCCGGCTACGACTAAAGACCAAACAGTACACTCAAATCTAGGAGCCTGAACTTCTTTGTCAACTTGTTTGAGTAACTATCCTCAGATAAGTACAAGATCTGAGTACAAAATAGAAGCTCTCTCGTCCTTCAAACAGCTGGCTAGCAAGTTCCTAGATAATCCTGGTGCTTACCCTGGCCTTCGAGTTGATAAATCAAACAAAAATAGAGTTAAGAAAGTATCTCCATGATCATTTAATTGGTTGGGATGCTCTACGCTCAGGCTCAATATCTGGAGGCTGTTCAGCCTGGGAGTGGCTTCCTAAAGTGAAGAAGGCAATATCTCTCCCCGCCTCCAAGAGTTTGTCATGCTTTCTGAGTAATTTTTAAAGTGCATGCTGGACCTCCCTCCATTTCCAAGCGCTCAGGCTCCGCTAAGCTTTTAAACTTTCTATTTCATTACAGTACAAACAACCGAACAAGGCGGCCTCCTGCTTCTCCCCTCAGGCTACGCAGAATTATTCATACTCAGGGTCTACAGAGGAACAGCCTTGTGAGGGAAAAACAAGCTAAGAAGTGAAAGCAAATTAGTAATCCAAACAGCCCTCTTTCTGCCTGTCACTGGAAGGCTTTTGGTGTCTCCTTCCACAGTCAAGGAGTTTTCTGAGCTCGACATGAAAGGATACATTTTCAGAGCTCAGAGAACACTGTAAAAAAAGAGAAAAGAAAAGAAAAGAAAAGAAAAGAAAAGAAAGAAAAAGGAAAGAAAGAAAATTATAATAGCAGCGCAAGGCAACCAGGGCAAACTGAGCATGTGCAGAACGAACCCAGGGCGCATCTTTTTTTTTTTTTTTTTTTTTTTAAAAAAATTTTTTTTTTTTTTTTTTTTTTTTTTTTTTTTAAAAAACTTTATTTATTTATTTATTTATTTATTTTTATTTATTTATTTGCCTTGGTGTTTGCCTGGAACTGGAACTACAGACAGTTGTTAGCTGCCATGTGGGTGCTGGGAATCGAACCCGGGTCCTCTGGAAGAGCAGACAGTGCTCTTAACCGCTGAGCCATCTCTCCAGCCCCCCCAGGGCGCATCTTAAACCCCCTGATCGAACTGCCACCTGTGGCTGTTTTGGAATTCCGCCCCTATTGGACATAGGCCTTTCTTATTTTCTTATGCCCGGCAGGGTGGAAATGTGAGAGAAGAAAAGAAATCACACTAAAGCTAGCCTTGGAAACCTTAACGCAAGGCCAATCAATTAGGGAAACCTTGGCCCACAAGGCTATCTGATGGAGTCTAATGATATTTCCTATTGTCACAAGAGCGGTGGAAGACTAGGTGCTGGCAACTAGAATGTAGGGACATGAAAGATGCCGCTGAACATGTCGCCAGGCACCGATGAAGGCTTGCAATGAAGAATTATGATCCGCAATGGCAGTCTCTGAGGTTAGGAAGCGCTGCCATTCAGAGTTTACACAACAAAAACAGAATTTTAAGAAAACCTTTCCTTCTCCTCCTCCCTTATTTTCCTCTACACACATAAGCAGGGAAAGGGGGTCGAGGGAGGAAAAAGCGGTCGTCAGTGGCGCTTAACCTGTGTTGAGTTTGGGGCTCTCTCCTCAGAAAATTAGACTTGATATAATGTTCTGCTGTCACCATCTTGAAGGCCAGTAATTTGGGAAAGCGTTGGATACACACACACACACACACACACACACACACACGCACGCACGCACGCACGCACGCACGCACGCACGCACGCACGCATGCACGCACGCACGCACGCACGCACACACACACACACACCACCCAGCAACTTACAGAACTAGTCCAGCATGGGAGATGCCGCTATTTACTGGAACAGACCCATATACTCTTGCTGTCTTTGAAGCCTCTCTTTGGGTTATAAGAGAATCTAAAGCCAGAAAAAAAAAAAAAAATACTATGTCATAAATTTCTTTGTCCCTGCAAATTTTCTTGCCTGTCAAACTGTCCGGAAAATCCACTCAGGGCACAGAATGATCCAGCATAAACAGTATTTTCAAAAGGCCTCTATACAAAAGCCACAGGGGCAGTAAAGAGGATGTTCGTGTGTACCTGTACAAGACTATTCCAGCAACCTTTGCAGAAGTAATGAGAGAAGGCAAAGCAAGGAAATGAAATTCACTTTATAACTGCGAACGAACCTAAAATATGAAGAAAATTAACATAGCAAAGTAGGAACCACCGTCCCTTCCTGTTAATCAGTCTCAATCTCCTATCATGGGTCAATCAGCAACAATATATTGACTTTTGTGGAGGGATGGATATATATGGTCCTATCCACAAGCAGTCTGGTTCACAGTACCAGACAGATCCCTTAAAACACACCTTGTATGGAGGGATAGAGAATTCCTGATCTGTTAAACATACAGAGGTGGTTGTATACCTGTCTGCGATGTTTATATGAGGGAGGGGGTGGATAATTTTAGTTTGGGAGCACTGTAGCAGTTGAAAACCCTTTTGTAAGCGCGCCAGACTTCCAAGTAAAGAAGTACATCCGTGAGTCTCTGCTGCCCCCTTCTGACTGGTCATTCTCCGTGCTGCCGTTAGCATCTACCTACTCGGGAGTCAGTTTTGAAGTACATTTACAAAGTAAATGGGCTTTGAAAAAGGCATTAAGGCACAAATCATACTCGCTGCCACATTAGTAAACAGTTGAGAACATTGATAATAATTTCTGATTATGCAGGCAATTCTATGCAAAATGCTGCACAGAGCAGAATCCATCACTGCAGTGAGCGGGCAGTGTGGGCTGTACTGAGGGGTGTACGTGACCACAGTCAAGGCTGTGGGAGAGCCGGGAAGCCTGGGGCTGAGGGCATGTCAGAGGGCTCTGAGACTAACAGTTCTTAAAGTTGACTGTCTATTCTGAAGGAATTGAACAAAACTAAAATTGTGAGCTGTCCAGATAAAATAAAAATGTAGTCAATGTCCATTCTTAAATAACACCCGCTTCCTTCCTTCAAAGTAACACGAGTTAGGGCTGGAGAGATGGCTCAGACATTGCAGGCGAGGCGCACAGCCAAAAGAATGCTAACTGGATCTGCAATAATGATGCTGGTAATGATATAGATTCCATAAGGCCAGGGACTATTTTATTTTCATAACAACAAATACTAAGTGTTCCAGGTGCTTAGTCAGGTGTGGGTGGTCACTGGCAGTGCCCGCTGCTTCTTATCTCACAAATTCAGGGCAATGGGCAGAATATTTGGTCCCAAATGTAAAACAAGATGAAATATATGTAAACAAAAATGGGATGTATTTTAACAAAAGAAGTTACCACTTATGGGAAAGGTACCACTTACTTATTTGAGTCCTTTATACCTGTTGTCTTGTTTCATTTTTGTAAACTGATAATATTCTCATGTTATTGGGAGAAATAAACAGCAAAGCAGACTTGGATACTTATAAATAAAGATTAATCATTCATAATAAAAAAATTCATAAAAATGAGAGAGGAAGGAAGAGCTTCAAGTTTGGAACTAGCCTCAGCTAACTAAAAAGTTCTTGGCCAATCTGAGCTACTAGCAAGACCTTGTCTCAAAATGGAGGGGAAAATGTGGGTGCTAGAAAAATGGTTCAGAGGGCAAGAGATCTGCTGTTTTTGCAGAGAACATGGATTCGGTTCCTAGGAACTATGTGGTGGCTTACAAGGGTCAGCAACTCCAGTTTCAGGGGACCTGGCACCCTCTTCTGGCCTCCTTAGGTACCAGGCACGTACTCTAACACATATGCAGGAAAAACACTCAAACACATAAAATGAGAGTAAATATATCAGTTTCAAATTTATTTTATGTTGTGCATAGATGTTTCACCTGGATAAATATCTGTGTGCCATGCTCTTGTTTGGTGCCCAAGGATGCCAAAAGAGGCTGTGGAATCCCCTGGGACTGGAGGAGAGAGAGAGAGAGAGAGAGAGAGAGAGAGAGAGAGAGAGAGAGAAATGACCTTCAAACTGTGTAGAATATGTACTGACACATAAATAAAATCTAATATTTATACTTAATATATGCAAATATTCTAAAAATTTAAAGAAAAAAATAAGAAATCTGTAGCATCTCTGGCCCCAAGCATTTCATATAAGGTATTTTTGATCTCTAATATAAATACCAGTCACTGAAAAGTGACTTTTCAGGAGACAGACGAGCATGATTTTAATCACTCCTAATAGCTCAAGGAGATAAATATTACTGGGATTCACAATTTTTGAACAGATGAAGGCCAGAAAGCATAAGCAATTTGCTTGAGTTATAAAGAGGAAAACAGGCATTGAGCCCAGAGCTTCAGTGCTGACCCAGCTCCCCCCACATATGTTACCTCTAATGATGCATGCTGGGCTTGTTCCTCCCTCCAGAAGATCTCCCATGAGTCCCTTGAGAACGGTGCAAGCCAACTCACACAAGATGGTTCCAGCGAAAATATCCAGCAGGCCCGTATTGGTTACATTTCTATGGCTGTGATGAAACACCGTGACCAAGGCAATTTATAGAAGGAATATTTTATTGGGGGCTTATGGTTCCAGAGAGATGAGAGCCCATCACCATCACTGTGGGGAAATGTAGCAGTAGGTAGATATGGTGACTAGAGCCAGAAACAGAGATCTGAGGGTGTACATCTTAAATCACCAAGAAGCAGAGGAAGCGCACTGGAAATGGTGCATGGCTTTTGAAAGCCTATCTTCACGAGCATATCATCAAGCGGGGCCACCCCTTCTAAACACACCCAAACAGTATCACCAACTGGAGTCCAAGTATTCTGATGCCTGAGAATATGTTGGACATCTCATTCAAACCACCACTGGACCTCAACACAGGGACAAGGGTCAGAAGATGGTGGCTATTAGAAAAAAAGCATGAAACCATGGGCAGCAATTTGGCTCCTCCAAGTATCCTTTAAATACAGCAAGTTCCAAATGTTCAAACAAAACCCTTAGATATCCACAAAAAAACAGGTACACAGAACTATCTTTGTTTTCTTCCCTGACAAAAGCAATTTAAGGCTCATAGTCCAAGGAATGGTACCACCCACAGTGAGCACATTTTCCTGCCTTAGTTAACAAAATCAGCATAACACTCCACAGGCACACCCAGAGGCCATCTCCCTGTGTCTTAGTTACTGTTCTATTGCTCTAAAGAGACTCCATGACCAAGACAACACTTAGAAAAGAAAACATTTAACTGGGAGCTTTCTTAAAGTTTCCAAGGGTTAGTCTGTGTTTAGCATGGTTAGGAGCAGAGTTGTAGCTGAGCCCTCTGCACCCTGATCCTCAGGAAGTGGCCAGAGAAGGACATTGGACCTGGTGGAAGCTTTTGAAGCCTCAAAGTCCACTCACTCCCAATGACACATCTCCTCCAACAAAGACTGTAGTATTATGTTTCTAGCCTGGCCTTTCTGGCCTAGCCCTGAGGTTCTGACCTGCTGTCTCATGGAAACACAGAGACATTTGTATTAATTTTATACTGATCAGTCTATGGCTCTGGCATATAACTTGCTAGCTCTTGCTCTTAAACTAACCCATGATTCTTATCTCATTCAGCCGTGTGGCTCCGTACCTTTTCTCAGCAGCATTTCAACTTATTTCCTCTGGGTCTCTTTGGCATCTCTCTGCCATCTTTTCTCTGCTCTTCCTTTTCCTAGAGTTTTCTTAGTCTGGTAGCCCTGCTCACACTTCCTGTCTGCCTTCGGCCAATCAGCATTTTTATTAAACCAGTAGACGACTTATTTACAATGTAACATAATCCCATTACGAAAGGCACACCTCCTTATCCTATCTGCCAACTCAACTGGGGATCAAGCATGTAAACAGATGAGGCTATAGGAGGCATTCTCATTCAAAGCACCACACCCAGCTAAATCTAGATTTTGTCACAATGTTCTTAGTAGCAGTGTTGTTAACTATCAAAAATATAAATAGCACAGCTATGGAACTAATATTTGTGATTTTTAAAACTTATAGATTAAAACTCTAATCCTCCCCAGTGGCTTGAGTGGAAAATGTTCCCTATAGGCTCCTGTGTCTGAACTCTTGGTCTTCAGTTGTTGGAGCTGTCTGAGGAGGCTGTGGAAACTTTTGAAGGCAGAACTTTGCTAGAGGAAGTACGTCACTTATGTTTACTATCTCAGTTTCCTGTTTGTGGTGGAAAATGTGCCTGCAGACATCCACTCATTATCATGAATTCGCTCTCTGTAACTCTAAAATGAATTAAATTCATTCTTCCATAGCTCCCTTTGGGGCACGGTGTTTTATGACAATAAAAAGTCACTAATCCATTCCCTATTTGGAGGGAAAAACTATGGCACTTGTGAAGGCAGGGCTCTTTTTGAACAGAATGAGTGCCCTTATAAGAAGATAGGACAGAGACAGACAGATAGATATGCAGAGAGAGAAAGAGAGAGAGAGAGAGAGAGAGAGAGAGAGAGAGAGAGGAGAGAGAAAAGGGAGGGAGACAGAGGGAGAGAGAGGAGAAAGAGACTCTTAATTCGCCTATATCATGTCATGAAAATGGGTCTATTCAAGACAACCCTCACCAGACGCTGAATCAGAACTGAACCTTGACCTGAACTCCCAGTTCCAGAACTATGAGAAGCAGATATTTGTTCTTCTGTACAGGCTACGGTATATTTGTAACTGCAACCCTGCTAGACTAAGATAAATCCAACTATCAGCTGAGGGATGGGTAAATTGAAATGTATAGCCATACAATGTAGGTGTTCTTCAATACAAACAAATAAAATATCATGCTGGAATGTGGATGAACTTTGAGTTATGATATGAGTTCATGTGTTAAAATGACACATCCCTCATAGAGATAAAAGCCACATTAGTGTTGTTTGGGCTTTGAAGTAGGGAAACAGACAGATATGAGGAAGATACAGTGCCTGCTAAAGGATATGAAATTTCTTTTGGAAGAAGGAAATAATTTCTTTTAGAGTAATTAATCATAAAATTGTTAGTTGTATGCAACTCTATAGATGTACTAAAAAGTTGAATTAAAGTTATGGCCAAAATCTTTCTGATGTTCTCCACATGCCTAGTGACAAAAAAAAAAAAAAAAAGCCTCTTTATTAGGGAGGGATCTGATAGTGATCCATCAAAATTTATGCAGTTTCTGCTGGTGAGTTGGTGCAAGCATGAAATCTTGTCACTAGGGAGAGGCTGAGGCAAAAAGGTCACAAATTCAAGTCAAGCCTGGACTGAATAATAAGACCTTGTCAAAATAAAAATAAACCTAATCCAATCTTGTGGCCCCATTGCACTTTTTCCTACTAATTCTAATTTTCACACACACACACACACACACACACACACACACACACACACACACCCCTCACCCTGTCTAAAACACTACTCTAACTTATTTCTATGTTTGCCATCGCCCATCAAAAAATTGAAAGTTTTTGCCTTAACATGAAAACCAACTCTGGCTGTCCCTGAAACTCACCTCATCAAAGGCCCACTCGAACAAGGAATAACACATCAACACCTACCATGGCCTTGAGGTAGGATAAAATGACAGAAAAATTCTAGGGATACGGGATAGAAATAGTGTACCTCACTCCAGACTCAGGCTAAAGTCTCTCAACATTCAAGAGTCAAGTATTCCAGAACAACAACATTTGCTGTGAAGATTGCCTACATAAAGACAATATTCTTTTCATATAAGATATCTTTAATAAGAATATTAAGATGCCAATGAAGCGTGCTTAGAGCCTAAACCTGTGTGATCTTCAAATGTGCTCTTGTTCCTTTTCCTTTGTAAAACTCTCACAAAGCAGATTAACTTCTGGGCACAGTAAAGATACCCAAGCTTCCTACATCTCTGTGATGTAGAGTTTTACCTTATTAACTATATGATCCTGTTTGTGCAAATCTCATTGAAATTTTTTGACCCTTTGAGGAGAGTAACTTCAGAACTCATTAATATCCCCCAAATGGCTATTGAAAAGACAAGATAATAAAATTCAACTCTCCTCTGAGAAGTCCATACCCATGTTTGGGTAGATTTTATTCTCTCCCTGGGTACCTCTTTCTCTATTAGCCCCACCACTTAAACCCATGTTGAAAAGTCCTTTTAATAATCTCCAACCCCACTTCACAGTGGCTCATTCTGAAATTTTTTTCTGAGCTAGAACAAAGATCCAGCTTTACATGAGATCTCTGCTTAAAAAAAAAAAAAAAGAAAGAAAGAAAGAAAACCTTTGGGGGCATATAGCTTATGACCCATCCTGACCATAGAACACACTGTTTCTCTCCCTTTTATACCTCAAGTCTGCTAAATCCTGTCTTTCCCATTCCCTCAGATGCAGCCACAGTTCTTCAGTGCTTTATATGGCAGCTCATCCCTCAGGTCTCACACATCCTCTCTGAGATGCCTGACCCACCCTGTGCAAAGCAGCCCACCCATTCCACTCTACCACACACCTGTGTTCCTCTCTACAGTACCTTGCTGCCTTTTCTGTTCTTGTCATTAGAAATTAATATTTTACTTTTTTATTCAAACACCTGTGCTGTGAGCAGTTATTTTTTAATGCAAATTCATAGACCTTTCTGTATTTCTAGATTAGTTACAGAAGTGGCCTACAGAGGAGACCAGAGTAGCATTGTTAAGTTCTTAAAACCTTCTCTGGTAGAAAAGTCACACTCCTGTAAAAAACAAGAGTATAGCATGCCAGTAGACTCAAGAAATACCATATTTACTAAACACAGTAATAGCATAGAAAACAAACATACTATCAGTAATGTTACAGCAATTAAATATGTATTATAGTATATAGTGCAAGTAATTTTCCATCTACAGTCTTTAAAAAATATTTTTATTAATTTATATATATATATGTATATGTGTGTGCATGAGTATGTCACATGAGTAGGTACCCAGGGAGTCCAGAAGAAGATGTATGACTTCCTGAAGCTTGAGCTACAGGCAGTTGTGAGCTGACAGATATGGGTTCTCGAAAACAAATACAGGTCATCTGCAGGAGGGGTACCACTCTTAGTCACTGAGCTATCTCTCCAGTTTCTTGGTATATTATTTTGATTTCAACATTTGAGGGGTGCCCTTTGAACAAAATTTCAGAGAGATTATTATGAATTTGTTCAGCTTCGTCTGCAAATAATACCCATGAAAGACATTCTTCTGAACATGATTCTCTACCCAAACATTGGATGGTTTTTCAAAATAAAATACCTGAGTCCTTGAGTTACATTTCCCAAGTCATGACTCAAAGAAGTTGTCAATTTATGTATATTCTTCAAAAAGGTGTACTTTTAGAAGAACACAGAGCATTGGAGAATGGGTTACTATGGTCAATCCTTGGGAAAAGTTTTGCGCATGTCCACTAAGTGAGCACCAAGAAATAGGCAGGGTATCGGGATGAGGGTAGAGTCTTCACAAAGATGTCCTAAGGAATGAGAATATGCTGGAGAGATGGCTTAGCGGTCAAGAGTACTGGCTCTTCTTCCAGAGGTTCTGAGTTCAATTCCCAGCAACCTCATCATAACCATCTGCAATGAGATCAGGTGCCCTCTTCTGGTCTGCAGGTGAGTAAGCAGAACACTGTTTACATGACAAATCAAAAAAAAAAAAAAAAAAAAAAAAAAAAAAAAAAAAAAAAAAAAAAAAAAAAAAAAAAAAAAAAAAAAAAAAAAAAAAAAAAAAGCCACAGGGAGAATCTACAGCTGCCATTCCCGCATCATGCTGGATCATACTGTCTCAAGTGTCTGACTCCAAGTACCCCGCTGGAGACTATGTGACTCCAAAGACATTTTGACATAAATTGGGATTGAAAAACTCACTACAGCTGGGCACACTAGTGTATGCCTTTAATCCCAAGAGGCAGAAACAGGTGACTTTCTGAGTTCCACACCAGTCTGGTCTATGGAGTGAGTTACAGGATATTCAGGGCTACACAGAGAAACCCTGTCTTAAAAGAGAGAGTAAGAAGAAAGAAAGCAAAACTCCACTCAGGCACTATGAAAATCCCAAAATATAGGGATACAGGGTAATAAGGATTTGAGACTTCTTTCAAGGAGGTCCTTTTGTCTGGGGGGATAGAAACAGAGAAATAAAACATATTTCAATGCAATATGATAAATTGATTGTTTTTGGTTTTGTTTTTTTAACAGTTTATAGAAACTTTATTCCTCTGCTCAGGTGTCTGTAGAGTTCAGGACCACTCAGTGATGGCTCCAACCCATTCAGTGGCCTATACTGTGGGAGCCCCTGACCAGTCCTCAGTGGCTGGCTGGATAAAGAGGGTACCTACATACCCTCAGACCAGTCTGCCACCTCTGACTGGGCAGCAGTGACTTTGGGAGATGGTGTGGTCCGTTCTCCCTGAAATTCCTCCTTATCACAGCCTTTTCAGCAGCAGCCTGCTTCCCCTTCTCAATCTCCTCTGGGTCTCTGTAGAAGTAAAGATCAGATAGAACCTTCCATGGGTGTGCACGGAGATAGTGTCACACATGCGGAGTACCTCCCAAACCAGCGTCCACCATATCAGACCCACTGAGTGAGCGCCCTTGCTGTTGCATGGGATAGCATAGTGCAGAGGAAAGTCTGTGTTACACAGAGCAATGGTGGGCAAGTTGACATAAAATGCTTCTGTGAGGGGCTGGTGTTGTATGAAGTTTCTAGCCCACTACAATATACATGTGTATCTAATATGAAATGAAATAATATAAAATGAAATATTATTTGCAATGGTAACGTTCAAATAGATAATAATGGTAAGGCATAGCTATCCTATTGAAAGGAATTTTACTATATGTGTATATAATATATATTATATATACATAATATACTAGTAGCACTATGCATACTTAACTGTATTTACATAGTTAGAAATAAATATACATGCAAACAAACATATACATACTAATAATTTTTTTAAATAATCCATAAATTTAAGAGAAAGCAAAAGGAATACATGGGAGGCAGTGTTGGGGAAAGGAAAAGAATGGGAGAAATATGTAATTATAATTTCAAAAATAAAAATTATTACATAATAAAAAAATTAATTACTATAGAAAAATAAAGAGAATGAAGTGGGGTGAACGGAAGGAGAAAGAAAGGGGAAAAGAAATATGTTCTGTGGTAGATTTTTAACAAGGAAGGTTGGCCTTGACCGACACCAGAATGAGTCAACAGCGACATCTAGTGCTCAATCAGAATCTTGCACTGCTCTTCCGTTTCCAAGGAGGATCTGTTATTTATTGTAAAATGCAAATCAATTTCATTTGTCAACTGCCTGAGATCTGCATACATGTTCTGCTTCTGCTGCTGTTTCTACAGATGTTCGCAGATAAGGACACACTGCTCTGGGGAGACCGAACACCACACAGCCTTGGTGTATGGATGCAGCCTCATCTCAGCCTCGCCTAAGGATGATGCTGTGTAATAAGCCTCCCTGGAGGTGCTTTATGGATTTGTTTGCTTTTTAATGATTTTTTCAACATAATAAATTTTATATGGCATCCATTTAAAAATAATAATTCTGGATTTGCTTTCAATTTTTCCCCATACCCCTAACTCTCTGGTGAATAGTGAATTTTGAAAAGAACTATTTAAACTAAAAATTATTTAACTACCCACTAAAGCTATAAATGGAGTGCATTCCAATGATTTTTAGAGAAAAATTTTTTTAACATTTTTGTGGTACTTCAAACTGAACTTAAGGCATGGTACATGCTAGACACATACTCTTGCACTGAAGTATACCTCTAATCTTACCAATAATTTAGAAAGGGGGGGAAATGAAATATTACTTGCAATGATAATGTCCAAATAGATAATATTGATAAGGCATAGCTATTCTATTGAAAAGTACTCTACTATAGAAAACTAGGCACCCCGTTACTAGGCCTTCCTGAACCCACCCCCCCCCACTGCCACCTTATTCTCATTTCTTATCTCAACCCCTTCTGTGCCTCTTCTTCATCTCCTTACTCTCCTCAGACCACACTCAGCACCTCCATTTCTGAAGTCCTGAAACCTCCCAGGGTCTGCCTTCTGGATCTGATTTCATATATATATATATATATATATATATATATATATATATATATATATACATTTTTATGTGAATTGGTGTTTTGCCTGCATGTATAACTGTGTATGGGTGTCAGATCTCGGAATTACAGACAGTTGATAGCTGCCATGTGGATGCTGGGAATCGAACTCAGGTCCTCCGGAAGAACAGTCAGTGCTCTTAACCGCTGAGCCATCTCTCCAGCCCCTGGATCTGACTTCCTTAGGTGACAATCAACGGAGGTGCTGGGTGAAGGATGCACAATACTGTAGTATAGGTTGAGATGCAGTTTAGTTAACAAAAGGTTACACACACCCAAATGGCTCAGCAATGTCTTCCCATGAGAAGACAAGCTTCTTATGTTTTATAGGCCCACAAAGGTGCTGCACTCCCATGCTCGCTTCTTTGCTGAGACAACCATCTCCCAGGGAGTATTCTATCAGATCCTTTAAGATATGCCCTTTGGGACAGAGAGAGGGTCTGGGGGTAAGGTGCCTACCACCAAGCCTGATGATCTGATTCAATCCCCAGGGCCCACATGGCAGAAGGACTAGACAGGACTCCCACAGGTTCTCTTACCTCCACATGTATGCCATTCACACACACTAAATAAGAACTGAGGTGGGGTTTATTTTGGCGTATGCTGTTTGTTTGTTTGAGACAAGGTCTCTATATAGTGTTGGCTGTCCTGGAACTCACTATATAAACCAAGATGGCTGCAAACTCACAGAGATCCTCCTGCCTCTGCTTGTCGAAGGCTGAGATCAAAGGTGTACACTCCACACCCAGCTAAATAAAGTTATTTTTAAAAAACATAAACAGCCTTTGCTACTCTTCTGAGAGACTATAAACCTTCCTGGCTCCTCCTTAGGACTGTTCACCTGTTAACAATGCCAGAAAAAATTTCAAGAAGAGTCTAAGTACATCCCTCTAACAGTCTAGCCTTTCAGGATCATTTATGACATGTTCCTAAAGTACTGTGTGATTGATGTAGGATGTCTTTTTGTACACTGTGAATATGCCTTATTACAATTGCTTAATACAGAAGCTGTTTTGGCCTATGGTGAGGCAGCTTAGATGCAGGCAGGAAATTCAAGCAGCGATAAAAACAAAGGAGGGCGGAGTCAAGGCAGACACTGCAGACTGCCATCCAGAAAGTAAGATGAAGTGAGACATAGGTAAAGCCACGGAGCCATGTGACAATACACATATTAATAAAAAAATGGGTTGTGCTAAGTTGTAAGAGCTAGTTGATAGTGAACATAAGCCATGTATTATATATTATAATTAATATAAGCCTCTGAGTAATTATTTTATCAGCAGATGCAGGACCGAAGGGGGGAGAGTTTTCTTCAGAAGCTGGGGGTGGTGGTTACAACTGTGTATTGAGATTTTCTCTGTAATTATTCATTCATTCATGTTTTTGTTTACTGAATATCATCAGCAACCTAAAACCACCTGATCCCCAGACTCAATACTTAAAACTAACTTCTCCAAGGGCTGGAGAGATGGCTCAGCAGTTAAGAGCAATCTGCTCTTCCAAAGGACCGGGGTTCAGTTCTCAGCTTCCACATGGCAGCTTACAGCTATTAAATACATATCACCACATATTCCTTTTTGTGTCAAAAATGAAAAAGAAATAAGTAATATAAGAAAAACTATATACAGTAGGCACAATAACTATATAGAATATATACAAGTAATAATTATATCAGTAATGTCCAGTCCAGAATGACAAATTCAAAGAAAATATCTCATTATTTGTCCTGTTTTGGTGAGTCCAAAGGATTGTACCTAATTCACTTTCTATCTAACTTGTATTACTAACTGAAAACTATCTTTGATGTCTCCCAAACTTATACAGTTTAACCTTTTAGTGAGTTTCTTTTCTAAAACTGTCCCCCAAAAAAACCTATAACTATCTCATCTTCAACTCCACTATAGACCCAAAAAGGAAATAATATTAACTAAATAAACAGGAAGTACAAGCAGGTGACTTCCAAAATGTGAAAAATGAAACAGCTGGCTGCCTGGACAGTCACCCAAGGTTCCTCTGCAGCATTGGACCATCCATCTTTGGCCTACAAGCCTAGCATATCTGACAGACTTATCTGTAAAACAGGGTATTCATAAAGACCTCCCTACCTTGTCCTGGCAAGGCTCATCAGTATTTTGTATGTGTGTGTGTGTGTGTGTGTGTGTGTGTGTGTGTGTGTATGTGTGTGTGTATCCTGCTTGCCCATTTCAGACATCATACTGTCAGCAGCTAAGGCAAGGGCACGTTCTTGCCCAGGGGCTAATTTTGCCACAAAGATCAACTCTATATGGAGTTTCTTCAATGCCCATCATCTTCTCTGAAGTAGATTGGTACTGCCAGGAGCATATGTCTCATTGTTATAAAAATAACAAGAACCTATGTTATTAAAATATCTTAAATGCCATATTCTGTAGATCTCTGAAATGTTTGAAGACCTGTCTATCTAAAATATATCTGTTTGACCTTAAAAACATATCTAATATGACTATAAGTTTGATTGTAATGTCTAACTATTAACTTGCATTTCTTTATAACCTAAATAGTTGATAATAATAACTTTCAAGAGCTAGCAATTTGTATTACATTGCTAAATAAACTGTATAGGTATAACTTGAATAAACATAGAAATTTATGTACAGTAATAAAATTAATCTCAACTTTGTGATTAGTATACACAATTTGTGGGAGCTGGAAAGATGGCTTAGAAGCTAAGAGCACTGACTGTTCTTCCAGAGGTCCTGAGTTCAATTCCCAGCAACCACATGGTGACTCACAACCATCTATCATGACATCTGGTGCTCTAATTTTGTATACTGTATACATAATAAATAAATAAATCTTTAAAAATATATATACATAATTTGTATACAATATACAAAAATTCAATTAGATGTAAATTATTTAAAACTAGTAATTGTTTCTTAAAAGTAGATTTAATAATCTACCCTTATATCCTATCATATTTACATTCCCCTTTTCTCAGAGTAGATTCAATATTCTATCCTTTCATTCTATCATATCTGTAACTCCTTTTTTCTTTTCTTTCTTTTTCAAACACAGCTATCTATAACTCCAGTTCCAGAGGATCTTATGCTGTCATGCAGACATACACACAGGCAAAACCCCAATGCATATAAGATAAATCTTAAAGAAAACAAGAACTTCCATGGATTATAATAATAGTCTATCTTGTGAATCTAAACTTAAAAAACTAGAAGCTATCTTTCATAGTTGAAATTTTATGGTTTATCAGAGACCATAAAAATGAATAAGAATCCTTCCAACTCCTCTGCTTGGCAAATTGATGTGTTATCATTCTTAGTTTATTACTGTTCCAGACAGTCTTTTCGTGTGTGTGTGTGTGTGTGTGTGTGTGTGTGTGTGTGTGTGCATGAGTATGTACGTGTGTTGACAATCACTGTCTCATACATATCCATGTCTATATCCATGCCCTATACATATATTTCCTACAATACTCCCTTTAGACTATCTTCCTTTCCTTGAGAGCTGAAGAAATGGGTTACAAAAGGTTATGCAAATCCCTCCAATTTTATATAACCTACTCATCTGAGAGCCCAGGGATTTGGGTTAGAGATTTTGCTCTCAACTTTTCTCTGCATCCTTGGCCTCCGATTTTTGATCAAGATCAATAGAATGTTCAGAGGAGCTGGCGATTTCTGTGGCAACATTTCAGCATTAAATATAAGTATCTTTCAACCTTGTCTTTATGTGTTAAACTGAATTTATCAGGACAAGTGAGCTTGGAGGGTGCTATAAAGTTTCAGAAGCACTCATGAAACAGATTTTCTGCAGCTCCTTCACAACTCACTGTGGATTTCTTTACTTTTACTTACAAACTCTTTCTAAAGCCTTGGGGGTCCTGTTTACTTAAAGGCCATAGTCAAAGCCGTTCTTTTCCTGTAACGAATTTCTGACACAAATATAGTAGAAATATACATTCTCATATTTGAAGTATTATATATTAGATCAAATTATAAAACATGACAAAGACACGCTGCAGCATCAGATGAGAGCATGCTGAAGAGAAAACTTAAAGTAAGCCATGACTAATAAAACATGCCACAGTTTTTATTAACTCTTTGGGTTTGGAGAAGTAACCTCTGGACTTCTCCACATTAGCAGAAGAATTTGGAATACATGAGGTATGTGGTAATTAATTCCCATCATCAACTTGACTGGATTTAGAATCGCCTAGAAGAAATACCTATGGAGATTTAACTGAAGAGGGATGTTTAGCATGACTTGCAGGGTCCCATGGGCTCATATCTCAGACAGAATGAGAAGGGGAAAAATGGCAGAGTGAGATGAGGACCAGCATTCCCCCTCTACCTGCTTCCTGCTGCAGCCGTGACATGACCAGCTACCAGCCATCTCACACTCCTGCTACCATGCTTCTCCACCAGGATAGACTAAAGTCTCAACTCCTAAGCCAAAATAAAGCCGCCCTTCCCTTCTTTAAATTTCTTTTGCCAGGTATTTGTCCCAGTGATGAAAGACTAACTGAAGGCATGTAAGATCCATCAGGGCTCTAAAATCCCAAACTCCAAACTATGGAATCTCAAACTTCACACCATTAAGATATAGGTTTTAAACTAAAAGTAATTCATAAGTGAAAACTCAGCAACTAGTCATAAAATGTAAATGTAACACTTGAGCAGTCTAATGTAACTATCATGGCAGGAGAGATGCTCATATACCTCTATTCTGTTATTAAATCACTGAAACAATATTTCAGCCAAATGGTTCTCAACCAGTGTGTCGTGACCCCTGGGGGGGGGTCAAAGAATCTTTTCATAGGGTCACCTAAGATCATCGAAAAAACACAGATATTTACATTATGATCCATAGCAATAGCAAAATTACAGTTTTGAAGTAGCAATCAAAATAACCTTTTGGTTGGAGGTCACCACAACATGAGGAACTGTAATAAAGGGTCTCAGCATAGGATGATTGAGAACCATTGTTTCAGTCAAACAGAAAATAAATCCATTCTCCTAATTTCTTTTAAGGTATAGGAAAACTATGAGTTGAGCTTATTATTCGATGTACTCTGGTAACACTAGTCCTTTAGAATTTTGTCACAACCTGAGTTTGAGACTCCACCATCAAAGGCTATTGAAAGCTGTCTTTGAGTTCATTTTGCCTCTGTTATAATGCTGCTGTGTGAGACAGATAACCAAGATCAAAACAAAGGCCCCATAAAGCAGATGTTGTAAACAGGGAGCAGGTGTTGATGTTTATTTATACCTGGTTGCTGCATAGTCTGACATTGTTAGAATTTCAAACGAAGGGTTTAGCCCGTGGACAAGAGATAAAAGAAACAAAGACAAAAGAAAAATGAAATCAAAAAGCAGTAAATAAGCATGTGGGGTAATGTTCAACCCATCTAATAAACAGAAACGCATATTAAATCAACAAGAAACTTTTTTTTAACTGTTTTACATTTCTTAAGTTTCTAGTAATAAAAAGGAGGGAAATTATATCCTCATATATCACTACTAGGTGATAGTACAAATAAGTGTTTGGGAGACTGATTATCATCTGTGTAAAGAATGATTTAAATATGTAAGCTCTCTGACTCTGTAACTCCATTAAAAGCCCTGGACAAAGCAATGTGTGTGAAGATGTTCACTACAAGAGAAAATTAGAAACAACCTCTAGGGGCTGGAGAGATGGCTCAGCGGTTGAGAGCACCATCTGCTCTTCAAGAGGACCGGGGTTCGATTCCCAGCACCTACATGGCAGCTAACAACTGTCTGTAGTTCCAGTTCCAGGCAAACACCAAGGCAAATAAATAAATAAATAAAGTTTAAAAAAAAAAAAAAAGAAAAGAAATAACCTCTAAATGTTCAGAAATAGATGAAAGATGATCAAATTTTCTATGCCTACCCAATTAAATACACCACTTTGTAATAATTATGTTCTCAGATTCTACTTAAAAACAAGATCTTTGAAGCCTAACCTATTGTTTTATATAGAGAGCTTTGGTTTGTATGATGTTTTTATTTTAGTTTTTTGTTTTGTTTTTGTATTAATGCTCTGTCTGCATGTATGCTGCATGCCAGAAAAGGAAATCAGATTATAGATGGTTGTGAGCCACTATGTGGTTGCTGGGAATTGAACTCAGGACCTCTGGAAGAACAATGTTCTTAACCTCTGAGGCCCTGATGTTTTTATTTTTAATTTTTAGCTTATTGGTCAACACTTCAAAACAATTTGTTTTGAATATGTTCATATGTGTGAGGTGCAGGTGGTGGTGGTCACTATAGCAAGAAGACAATGTTGGGTCTCCTGGAGCTGGGATTACAGGTGGGTGTGAACTGCATGACTTGGTTGCAGAGTCAGACTCAGATCCCTTGCAAGGTTAATAGGTGCTTTTAAAATGGCTGAGAAATCTCTTCAGCCCCAGTAGTCAACATTCCAAAACGGAGAAAAACTGATGTAGATGTTTTACATTGAGCTCTACTTAGGTAGGGGTGTGTAAAAAAAGCTGACAAAAAAATGTTTCACACATGACAAAATTGTTTCCATTAGGACAAGGAAAATTAACCTCTTTTGGATCTACTGTTTCTCATAAGGGCATTTGAATTCATAGCCTCCAACCAAAAATTTGCAGGTAGGATATAAAACAATATATACAAACTTCACATCTGCCCATTGAAGAACCAGGGAAGTGCCTCCATTTTAAGCAAGCAGGTAACCCCATCTTGAAACAGGCCTGAGTTCTGTTGAGTACGAAGTATAAAAACAGGAGCTAGCCTAGGGCCATCTGTTAGCCCTAGGTCTCTACACAGGAGATAGTCTATAGAAAAAGGCTTAACAAACAGCTGCCTAAGATAACAGAGGAATTCTGGGAAATCCCTTTAAGAGAGAGAGAGAGAGAGAGAGAGAGAGAGAGAGAGAGAGAGAATCAGAATTGTATCTATACTGAGACCCCTAATTGATGTATAACCTTGTGGGTTTTGCCTTTAAAAAACTCAAATAGTGGAGGGGCAGGTACCTCCTCCTGCTGCAGCTAAGACAGCATACTTGAACAGGTCGCTGCCGAGGCTTGTATTTTTCAATAAACCTCGCTTTGCATTTCAGAGGGTTTTTATCTCTAGTGGTCTCCTGGGGAAGTCGGGGAGCCTCTCGACCAGGGCACAAGACACAGAAAGAATAAAATCTCCTCTATTGCTATAAATGCTTGCAATTCATTTTCTAGTATTAGAGTTGTTGGTTTTGGTTTGGTTAGTTTTTAATAGTTTCTGAACCAGGCATGATCACATGCACCCAGCACCCAGGAGGCTGAGGCAGAAGGAGGAAGAAGGCAAAGACATTGTGAACTACATAGCAAGTTTAAAGTGAGCTGGAGCTACATAGTGAGAACCTGTCCCAAATACTGAGGGGCTGGAGACATCGTCTACTTTAATAAAATGTTTGCAACAAGGAGTTTGGACCCCCAGCACCCAAATGAAAGCCAGATGGAGCAGTGCACCGGTAAGCCTAGTGAGTTAGGGAAAAAACACAGGAAGGTTTTTTTTATTTATTTATTTTTATTTAATTGGTGTTTTGCCTGTGAATATGTCTGGGTGAGGGTGTTGGATTTTGGAGTTACAGACAGTTGTGGGCTGCCATGTGGGTAATGGGAATTAAATCCTGGTCCTCTGGAAGAGCAGTCAGTATTCTTAAGGGCTGAGACTGACTTGTTGGCCAGCCTGTCTAGCCAAATCCACAAGCACCCACATTCTGAGAAAGATGGTCTCAGAAAAATAAGGTGGAGATGAAATGAAGATACCCAAAAATAACCTCTGGCATTCACACACATAGAGAGACATACACAACCAGACACAAACTGAATTTTGCATAATTTTTAAATGGAATAAAAACTGATCTAAGCCAATGTGACCTTTCAGCAAAGCTTGGACCTTTAATAAACATCCATAATCTTCAGCAACTAGGGAAAAACTGAGGCCTGTATATTTCTTCTATATTCTTAAAACCAGATGGCATGTTGAAATGAAGAAAGTCTGGGGCTGGAGAGATGGTTCAGCGGTTAAGAGCACTGTCTGCTCTTTCAGAGGACCCAGGTTTGATTCCCAGCACCCACATGGCAGCTAACAACTGTCTGTAGTTCCAGTTCCAGGCAAACACCAAGGCAAATAAATAAATAAATAAATAAAGTTTAAAAAAAAAAAAAGAAATGAAGAAAGTCTTAACCCAAATTATTAGTAAGACATATGTGCTGCCTGCAAAACTAGGGAAGTTTTGCATTCTGCTCTCTGGCCCACAATACTACAAATTTAAACTTGAAATTTTCATTGCGAGGCAGACAATATTCTGATAACAAGATCTAAGGATACAGTGAGAAGTCTATGAAGTTGACAGATGAAACAAAAAGGGTCTTGAGCCTGAGCACTGATGGGTCTCATGCATTCTTAACAGCTTCTTCCAGGAAAGGATGGAGACCAGTCTTGTTAGATAATCACTATTCTACCTACTACTCATCCTACAACTTGAAAATGACCCTAACATACTTAATACAACTAATGAATTTGAAAAATAAAGTATTTCTATATTAAGAATTTCCATAGCCGAGCATGGTGGCACACACCTTTAATCCCACAATTGGAAGGCAAAGGCAAGCAGATCTCTGAGTTTAGGAGTCACCTGATCTACATGGCAAGTTCCCTGAAAGCCAGGACTACATAGAGAGACTTTGCTCACCCATCCCCAAAGAAAAACACAATTTATATATGTATACAGTGAAATATGATTATATATACCTCTCATTTCTAACCTCCAGCTTCTATGTATCCTTCCCATCCATCTTAGTTAGGGCTGCTGTAATAAACACCACGACCAAATGCGATTTAGGATTTATTTCATCTGAGGGCTTGTCCACCATCCAGGAAGTCAAAGCAAGAACTCAAACCAGAAACCGGAAGCAATTTAATGCAGGAGTCATGATAAAATGCTACTTACTGGCTTATTCTGCTTGTTTTCTTATAATGCCTGGGACCACCAGCCCAGGATTGGTTTCACCCACAGGGCCCTGGATCCTCCCACATCAACCATCAATCAAGAAAATACCCTACAGGCCAAGCTGGTAGTGGGGAACATTTTATGATTTGAGTTTCCCTGTTCCCAAACGACTCTAGCTTGTGACAAATTACATAAAACTAGTCAGCATACCTGCACAATCTTCTCCCAATTTCACAATTTTTTTCTTTTTAGAATCTATCATGTCCAATTAGTGCTGTCCTAGAAGTGCAAGGGTATGATGTCACCAAATGGAGCACAGGAAACAAACCAGAAACTGCATCCTCACAAAAGAATGACTCTTACCTCTCCAGCAAGTCAATAGCTCCTCAGTAAGGGGTGGGACCTGGAGGATATCTCCCCGACCTGTGCCAGAGTTTTGGCTAGCATGATCTCATGCAAATAACCCCATAGCAACAGCCATGTCAAGTCCAGAAGACGAACTTCGAAGCGCTCCTCCCCAACCTTCAGCTTTTAACGTTCTGTCTCATCTACAGCTCTGTTCTCTGAGCCTCAGTGGGAAACATTGATGAAGATGTTTCTTAGTCCACTTAGGACTGAGCATCTTGATAAGGATTGTTTTTTTTTTTTTTTTTTGAGGCAGGGTTTCTCTGTGTAGCTTTTGGAGTCTGTCCTGGAACTCACTCTGTAGACCAGACTGGCCTTGAACTCACAGAGATCCACCTGCCTCTGCCTCATGAGTGCTGGAATTAAAAGCATGTGCTACCACACTCGGCTTGATAAGGATAACTGAAATGGTCCAACAACTATCTTTTGAAAGTAGATTCCTGATCATGTTACTTCAAATGCTAACCACACATCACAAAGATACAGGATCAAGTTCAGTTATATATGCATACACATTCCTTATAACTAATTCTGGAGAATTTTTTAAGTAAATTGCTCCCTAAGGGCTACAATTATTTGATTTTTTTTTAAAGTGTTAAATTGTGCTAGAGAGATGGTTCAGTGGTTAGAGCACTGACTGCTCTTGCAGAGAACCCAGTCCCCAGCACATGGTAGCTAACAACCATCCAGTTCCACCTGATTCCTTATCCTTTTCTGGTGTTCTTGGGGTCATGCATGCATGTAGTGTACATGTATACACTCAGGTACTGACACGCATGTGTGAAATAAAAATAAATCTGAAAACAAAATAAAATTGAAAAAAGTGATGAACTTTATAGAGCTGTGCTTTCTTTATCTATTTTAAACGTCCTAACTTTTCTATATTTAGAATAATGTTCCCTCTAAATTCAGTTTTAACAAATACAATACAGAATAGAAATGATAGCAAATAAACCCCACTTAGCTACAAAGAATGAGACACAAGTTCAGGCTCAGTTCTCCATAAGCCAGTATTCCAAAACCATACAATAAGTAATCTGAAAAGTGGGAACCCACATATCCATTCGTAGTGTGCCAAATAGAAGATAGAGGAGTACGTTGAACGTTAATAACTTCGTTGGAACATTATACACAGAAAAAACTGTGTCTGGCCACTTTCATTCTATATAAGGAAGCCATTTGCAAAGTACGACATTATACTCCTTTCCACACAGCTTATTCAATTCAGTCACTTTCTTATGACATCACTAATGGAAAGTGATCTGAGGAAATAATGATTACATTAATCTGATGGAAAGTAAGCCAAGCTTGTGTCACGAGTCACTTGTGACCACCAAGCAAATCAATGAGTTTCTGCCTCTCAGAGTGACTGCCTTTAAAATAACGGTTGTAATACGGCAGGAGAGTACTGGGCGGGTGAAAGCCAGGGAGCCCCAAGAGGGATGGGGGAGGCTCACCATGCAGGCAGGCAGTGGTCAGTGCAAGTAGAAGGCACAGGAAGAGACACACGTTGGAAAGCTTTGTCAAGGGAAGAGAAGAGAAAAAGAGAAAGAGGAAGAAATGGAAGAGAGAGAAAGGAGAGGGTGGATGCTGTCAACCTTTGGCAGGAAGAGAGAGAAGGTGGGGAGTCTTTTCTTAAAGGGAATTTGACATCAGGACACTGGGTAAGGTTATTGCTTATTGGCCAGGACTCCAGAAAGTGGGTTAGAACCCTAACAATAACATCCCAGCACTAGAGGCAAAGGCAGGAAGATCTCTGAGTTCCAGGCCAGCCTGGTCTACGGGGCAAGTTCCAGGGTAGCCAGGGCTGTTATTATATAGAGAAAACTTGTGTTGGAAAAAAAAATAAAAAGATAATGCCTAGAGAAACTTAGGTTTAATTTCTCACCTAGACAAAGAATGTCAGTTGTGAAGACTATTTCACTAAAGAAGAAAATCTCAACTAAAAATGTTAAAATATTATTTATAACTATGAACCTTGGATATCAATGTGTATAGGCCTGGACTCAACTAAGAGACAAGCCTTGGCACACCTGGGAAGGATTTTCTGAATTACATTATCTGAACTGGGAAGACCCACCTTGAACATGGACAGTGCCTTCCATTATCAGTCCAGATGTAACAAAATGCGAGGGGAAAAGGTTTTGGGTTTTACCTGCTTGCTTTTATCTGCTGGCAAGTTCAGCTTCTCTATCAGCTTCTTGCTGCCAGGTTCATCCACTGTGTTGCAGCCACTGCCATTGCTACGCTTCACCGACATCAGAACTGTCCGGGATAGTTTATTTTGACACAAACAAAAGTCATCTGAAAGAAGGGAACTTTATAACAAAATGCCCCCGGAAGATCAGGCTGCGAGCAAGCCTGTAAGGTAGTGAAGGGCCCAGCCCACTGTGGGCGAGCCACCCCAAGCTGCTGGTCTTGCATTTTATAAGATAGTAGGCTGAACAGCAAGGGAGGGCAAACCAGTAAAGAGTGCCCCTCCATGCTCTCACTCCCAGCTCCAGCCTCCAGTTTCCTACCCTGTTTGAGTTCTGTCCTGACCTTCCTTTGCTGATAAACAGTAATGTGAAAATGTAAGCCAAATAAACCCTTTTCTCTTCAAGCTGCTTTTGGTCCCGGTGTTTCATCACAGCAATGGTAACCTTAACTAAGAACCCAGCTTCTTCAGCCTTCTAACATGGACTGAAGACCAGTTACTCTCCAGAAATCTACCCAGACTGCAGTGCCAGATTGAGACTGCTAAGGTCAAGCCTTGTGGACCAAACAGCTATTGAGTCCTCAGCCTTTCCAATGTAAAAGCAGCCATTCTTAAATTACTTAACCATATCCTGTAAGCCAACCTAATAAATTCACTTTAGATTAGTAGGTAGGTAGGTAGGTAGATAGATAGATAGATAGATAGATAGATAGATAGATAGATAGATAGACTCAATTTGTTCTGGTCCTCTAGGAAGCCCTAATACTGTTGGAACCTGGCTGCAAAGCTATGGTTAAACTTAAAAGTGCCCTTTCATTCCCCTCAGTTGTTTTGCAATTTGTGCTTCCTGAGAATGTATCTTGTGATGGTTCTCACCCCTGACTGTGGTTTTCCTTGGTGCTGTTTGTGCTGATTAGCTTCCTGGTACAAGGTGACCCTTCCTTGACTCCATGTTCTACAAAAGGCTAGTGCGGGTATAAAAGTTGTTAGAGTGCTGTGGAATAAAGGCTCCTCCTGCATAAAACCCATGATGGTATCCTGAGTGATGTTTCGACCCCGACGTCCCTCGCCAGGCCGGCTCTTTGCCGTGCAGGTGGGTCCCACCGAGATCTGGAAAGAAGGGAGACACAGACGGGGTCACCTGGAGTAAGCGGGTGAATTGAAAAGGGTAAAGGAACAAGGTACGTACCATAGAAAACTCAAGCTCAAAAACTCAGTTGGCCACTGAAGTAAAGGAAGTGTTAAGCAAGCAAGGAATAGGAATTAAGTCTAGTGCCGCACTCGCATCCGTCACCACCATCGCCGAAGCTAGTCCATGGTTCATTGCAGGGGGAGGCCTTAATATCCTTGATTGGGAACAGGTTAAAACAGGCTTACAAAGAACTTGAAAAGGGAAAGGGCTGGGGCACATCCCCATTGCTACCCTTTCATTATGGAGGTTAGTTCGAGACACCCTCCTTACAGACAATGTTAGAGTAAAAGAATAGTTAAAGGAGTGTACTAGGACATTTGAAGAATTGCAAGAAAGTGGCAGCCTTTATAGAAGCGATGACAGAATACAAGCTTGTAGTGGTGGGTGCTGGAGGTGTGGTGAAGAGTGCCCTGACCATCCAGCTGATCCAGAACCATTTTGTGGACGAGTATGACCCCACCATAGAGGACTCCTATCGGAAACAGGTAGTCATTGATGGCGAGATATGTCTGCTGGACATTTTGGACACAGCAGGTCAAGAGGAGTATAGTGCCATGCGAGACCAGTACATTCGTACAGGGGAGGGATTCCTCTATGTGTTTGCCATTAACAACACCAAGTCCGGGGGCTGGAGAGATGGCTCAGCGGTTAAGAGCACCGTCTGCTCTTCCAGAGGACCCGGGTTCGATTCCCAGCACCCACATGGCAGCTAACAACTGTCTGTAGTTCCAGTTCCAGGCAAACACCAAGGCAAATAAATAAATAAATAAAGTTTTAAAAAAAAACAACACCAAGTCCTTTGAAGACAACCATCAGTACAGGGAGCAGATCAAGCCGGTGAAGGACTCAGACGATGTGCCAATGGTGCTGGTGGGCAACAAGTGTGATATGGCTACTCGTACTATTTAGTGTCAGCAGGCCCAGGACCTTGCCCACAGCTATGGCATCCCCTACATTGAAACATCAGCCAAGACTCGTCAGGGTGTGGAGGATGCCTTCTACACACTAGTAGGTGAGATTCGACAGCATAAACTGCGCAGGCTGAACCCTCCCGATGAGAGTGACCCTGGTTGTATGAGCTGCAAGTGTGTGCTGTCCTGACGCCAGGCTCAGGACGTGGAGGTGCCGGATGCAGGGAGGATGTGCAGACGGAAGGAAGGAAAGAGGAGGGAAGGAAGGAAGAGATGCTGGAGTCAGTCCAGTCCAGTCCAGTCCAGGGATGGTGGAGAGAGGTGACTAAAACCTCTCTCAAGGGAATGACAGATCAGGAATCAGGAAGACCCCGGCGCCAGAGGTGGCGCAGAGCCCGTGGACGTGGCGGTAGTGACAAGCAATGAGCGTTGCAAACGAGTTTGCTGCTTGTCTGTGAGTTGCGTTTCTTCGGGGGTGCTCTGGCGCTGGCTGATTGTTGGGCAGCTGGTGCCATGTCTGTGAGCGAGATCTTCATGGAGCTGCAGGGCTTTTTGGCTGCGGAGCAGGACATCCGAGAGGAAATCCGAAAAGTTGTACAGAGTTTAGATCAAACTGCACAGGAGATTTTGACTCTGCTGCAAGGGGTCCATCAGGGTGCTGGGTTTCAGGACATTCCAAAGAGGTGCTTGAAAGCACGAGAACATTTTGGTACAGAGTAAAACACATCCAACGTCTCTGAAGACCAAGTTCCCTGCGGAACAGTATCACAGGTTTCATGAACACTGGTGGTTTGTGCTCCAGCGTCTTGTCTTCCTGGCAGCGTTCGTAGTGTATTTGGAAACAGAGACCCTGGTGACCCAGGAGACAGTTACAGAGATTCTTGGCATTGAACCAGATCGAGAAAAAGGATTTCATCTGGATGTGGAAGATTATCTCTCAGGAGTATTAATTCTTGCCAGTGAGCTGTCGAGGCTGTCTGTCAACAGTATGACTGCTGGAGACTACTCTCGGCCCCTTCACATCTCTACTTTCATCAATGAGCTGGATTCAGGTTTTCACCTTCTTAATCTGAAAAACGACTCCCTGAGGAAGCGCTATGATGGCTTGAAGTATGATGTGAAGAAGGTAGAGGAGGTGGTCTATGATCTTTCCATCCGAGGCTTCAATAAGGAGACAGCAGCGGCTTGTGGTGAAAAATAGGAGCTCTCCCTGTGGCTGACCTTGCCTACTTGGCACTTGCCAGGGAAGGTTAGCACAGTGCCTCTTCCTGTAGTTAGCACACGGGTTGCTAAACACTGCACTTTATTTTCGTAACCAGCTGTGTGGTGTGAGTATCAAAATTGAGATACTTTTTGGATCTAAAAGAAACCTTTCTATGGATAGGATTTTCTTTGTTGAAGTTTCAGTGAACTTGCTGTGTAATATGTTGTATTACCATTTTGTCAAAAGTGTAGATGTCAGTCTCTTGGTAAAAGTCCTCTTCTTGCTTACCTGACTATTGATGTACTGAGTGACAAGTTGTGTTGTTCATGATGGAACTGTACAGTCCAACTCAGCAAGGCCAGTTTAGAAAGGGCTTCTTCTGTTAAGTGATGCCTCTGTTTGGTTAGAGCACCTAGGTTTACCTGCCTACCATAGTCGTAATAGTCTCCATATCTGTCTTGAGCTAACACACCTGTGTACTGTGGTTGTAAAACATGAGATCTTTCCCAGCAGCCAGCTAGAGCTGGTCTGGGAGTGGAAAGCTATCTCTCCAGCCCACAGTGAGCCATATTATTATAGAAATCCTACTCAAGCAGGCGTTGGACTATTATTTGATGGACTATATTTGTTTGGGCCTTTGGCCACACATTTTTTTTTTAAATGAAAATAAATAAATCTCCAAAAAGTAATGCCTGCCATCTCCCTAGGGTAGAATAGTAATTTTAGTTTACTGTCTTGGTCAGTGGGTGGAGAATTTTCAGGATTTTCTATTTATCTTTCTCATTCAGATAATTGTTTGCCTACCAGTCAAGATCATAGTATGTTTAGCCCAATTGTTTAATTCTGGAAGTGGGGAGATGTTGATGAAGTAGATTATAAATTCAGTGTTAGTTAAGTCACAGGGGAGAATCCATGTCCCACCTCTGAAGTGTTCCCATCTTTAAAAGGAGATGACAGCCACTCACTAATCCCTGAGACCAAGGTAACCTGGACCTTGTAGATCATCGTCCTACCAGTGTGGGTCTGTATCCCCCTTCCTCCATGTAAACACCATGAAGAATTACTATCATTTTAATTAGTAATTAATTAACAGCAATAGCATCGTAAGCCCTTTTCCTTGAGGTTCTATGCTGTCTTTTGGTCAATAGTTCATGAGCTTGAAAAGTAACCAAATTCAGTTGGGCAATGGTGGCACATGCCTTTAATTTCATCACCCAGAGGCAAGCAGATCCCTGTGAGTTCAAAGTCAGAGGGAGTTCCAGGACAGCCCAGGCTACACAGAGAAACCCTGTCCCAAAAAAAAAAAAAAAAACCAAAATGAGCAAACCAACAAAAAATAAAATATAATACTTCATTGTCATGTCCAATACCCTCTATGAAATATAAATATGAGTATTTGACTTACTAGTTACAGGGACTTTTTCCCTGATGCCCAGTAGAATAAATAATTTTAATATAAAAGTGTCTTCCCGCCTGCCACTTGAAACCACCCAGCACACACAGAAGAATCTCTGAGAAGTCTAAAGTGGTCCACAAGGGGATGATGATTGAAGCAGAAGAGCCCTGTGGCCTCCCAACACATCTGCAGCCCCTGGTCCTGCTGAGAACCCTGTGATTTCTCAAGTGTCCACTTCACTCAGGCTGAGCATCTCATGCATCGAAGTGTCTACTCATCTTAGCACAAATCCACTCCCTGACTAGATTTGGGGGGGGGGAGGTTCTCAGGCCCATCTGCTTCTCAGCTTCTTTGTTCTTTAACTTATGGGACCATGGAAAAAACACCAGACACCCCTCTCATTTGTCACAAATATAACACACATTCAACTTGAAAGCACACATGGAAGTCTTTTAATTGCTTGAAGAAACATTTCTAGGTAATTTCATGTATTTTAATTACCACAGAGATAATTTTATCCTTACTTGCTCATTGCCAAGAATAAAAACTATGGTAATAGTTTACAATCCAGACACAGATAAGCTCAGCTATTTTGACATCAGAAAAGAAAAAAGACAAAACAAATTCTGAGTACAGATATTAAAACAATACAACTTCTAAGGTTTCTTTTGTTTACTTTATTGCTTATTTTCTAAAAGCCCACAGAAGTGAGTGAAAATATCCCAGGTGCTAATTCCAAACAACATGAGGCAAAAATGAAGCACTAAATATTACAAAAATAAAACTTTTAGCTTACTTACTAAACTAGCAAAAATTCTCTGGAGATGAATCTGTTAAATTGGTCTATAATGCATTAATAAAGGGAGGACATGTATTTCCTAGTGAATATTTTAAACATGAAGTACATGAGCAAAAAACAAAAACAAAAGCAAAAACAAAAACCTCCCCAGGATATAAAATGTTTCAAGTCACAGCCTCCTGAACAGACTAATACAAATTTGTTTTCAACCTGAAGTTAGAAGTGCAAAATTGTTAAAAAATAAAAATATTTCTATTTTCCTCAGTAGTCTACTGATAAATCCTACAAGTCTTTAAAAGGCTTTTCAATGACACAAGCCACCAATTCTTGGCAAGCTCCTTGCTTATAATGATCTTCAGAAACTGGACTTCTCTTCCTATGGGCAAGCTTCACAGTTAGTTAGCATAGCTCCATGTTGAAAATCATCTTCAGACTGAAGGAAGACCCACTGATGGCCTCTGTCAATATGTCACTGCCTGCATATCTACAAATGTGCGCCACAAGGTCCCGAGGCAGGTACCACCCTCAGCTAATAAACAGGAAACAGATTCAAGACAGGAAGAAAAGGCCAAACATTCTACAGATGCTATTCTTCATAAAACACCAAGGGCTTTTGGACTAGAAATGAGGTCATTGGGTAACTTCAAAGCTGGGGATAATGTTGAGGGTTTTGGATGCTTGGGTCACAAATGAAGATGCATAGGTGCAGGAAATTCTGCTATCTGGGCTGCACGTCCATACACTTCTACTGTCTGGTTCACCTACACTTCAAAATGCCTGATGCTCAAAAGGATGCCTCCAAACAGCATCTGAGCTGCTGTGGGTGTTTCCAAATCAGACAGAGGTCACACAAGGCCTAGAATTTTATGAAAGTTGGGGCATTTTGTCTAGTATGACATCTAATAATGATTACTTCGAAGTTGATGAAGTAATTAAGAGCTCAGTTACACTTTGCTCTATTTGTCATTCTGTTGATTAGAAAACACCAGTCCTCCACAGGATGAATGACTGTAGCTCATATAACAAACAAGGCAATGCGTTCTTGGAATCTGACTAGCCTTGAAAAACTATCCACCTACTCACTCATTAACCTTCTTTCTCAATGCACAGCCGCCAGTGCTTTAATGTAACCAGAGCATTCTTAGGCTAAGGTCCTGCGGAAGACCTTACATTTTTTAGAATTCAGAATAGTGTTTCAGTGTAGAAAGGTGTCTCCTGGCTCACTTGTAACCACAGGCAGTGGTCCAACTTTGGTAAATCACTGTGTCATGGTGAAAGAGCTCTGTTCTTCTTCCAGGCCATCCTTTAGGGACTTGGAAATGGATGGTAGTGCAGTTTTTTCTGGCCATCTACCAGGCAAGGGACCCCAGGCTTCTTGGGGTAAGTTCGGCTAGCAATTTTAAAGAACTCCTCGGCAGCATCAAGAGCAATGAGCCGGTCCTGCACACAGAAAAGAGAGAAAAAGAAAAAGAAACTTACCAAGTTGGAAGCCGAGCTGTATATATGGATGAGAAAATTTAATAAAAATAAAGCCTGCCCTAGAAATAATACCAAGAAAGTAAAGCATTCATTAAAATTTCAAGCCTGGGAGGCTTACCTTACCCCTTTACATACATTACCCAAGAGATATTTCCACTAGTAATTTGTGTGTGAGCATATGTATGTGCAGGGGTGTGTGTGTGTGTGTGTGTGTGTGTGTGTGTGTGAAGGTTTTCAGGAGGATCAGTGTGCACACCCAATGCAAGATCAGAGGTTAAACCTTTGTGTAATTCCTCAAGAACTACCCTACCTTTGTCTTTGAAACACAGTGTCTCAATGGGAGCTGTGATTCCCCTGATTAGGCTAGGCTGGCCAGAAAGTCTAAGGTGTCCACCTATTTCTCTGTGTCCCAGTCCTGGGATTATAAGCAGGCCACCATGTCAGGCTTTTAAAGTGGGTGCTGGAGATCAAACTCAGCTCTCTGTGCTTACACAGCAAGCATATCAACAGCTAAACCATCTTCCCAGCCTTTCCCCAATCTCTCCCATCTTGGGCTGTATAGATACTTTCACTCTTGGATCCAATGTTGAAGTTTTAACCATACAACAGAAATCATGTGAAAAAACACTCCGGCTACAATCTGAGCCTCAACAGCTTTAGACAGGATCCAGAAATCCTTCTCCTCACAGCTTTCCAGGTGGCTCTGGAGCCATCAGCCACAGCAGCACACAGAGGCAACACCATCTGGTGAAGCTGGTATGATTGACACGGCGGGGAGGTGTGCCAGGAAATAACAGAAAAGAGGAAAGTAAATATAGCAAAACAGGGCAGATGAGGAAAGGCATCCACTTACCACGACCAAGAGGTACCTCTCCGAGAGCTCCCAGCTAGCTGGAAAGATGGAGGTCTCTTCAGACAGTTTCAACAGCATCTCTCGGGCTTTTCTCGTGTTTTTAGAATCGCTCATGGTGCTGAGTTTGGTCACTGACAGCAAAGAGTCTGCTTCCCTTTGAAAACCTAAGGTAGAAAGATATAACCCTGTGTGAAGCTGTCACTAGGAATAGCCCACCCATCCTGTGATACTATCTCGGTGATTAAGAAGGGATCCAAGTGTGGATTCTGTACAGTAAAAACTAAAGTCAGAAGCACAACCAAGTGCTACTGCCTGGCTCTGAGTGAGTGGAGACTCTTCACTTAACAACCATCTTCACAGGACAATGTTGGTGCAGGCCTTTGATCCTAGCACTCAAGAGGTAAAAGCAGGCAGATCTGAGTTCAAGGCCAGGCTGGTGGTCTACATAGTGAGTTCCAGGACAGCCAAACAACAAGAAAAAAAAATTTAAAAAACTCATTTTCAAGTTTCTCCTTGTTGGCTTTTCTTTGTTGCCTTTTCCCTCTATTGAGGGAAGTCCTATCTGACCCCTGACCATCACTACCCTGTCCCAGAATCCCTACACCTCTCCCCAGCCTGCACAATAGTCACCTCCAGGCTGCTACATCTCCAAGCCCTGATTTCCTTCCTCATGCTAGTCTGGTCAACTGGTAAAAGTTATTTTCCTAAAGATATAAAAGGCTCAAAGAATGAGACCTGCTCAGGCTGACTTATATTGCAAAAAGGAGACTATTAACCCACAGCAATACTGAGTGAGTTAAGAGCATCCACAGAGGGGCTGGAGAGATGGCTCAGGGGTTAAGAGCACTTTTTTTTCTTCCAGAGGTCCTGAGTTCAATTCCCAGCATCCACATGGTGGCTCACAACCATCTCTACTGACATCTGGTGCCCTCTTCTGTACACTGAATACATAACAAAGAGCATACACAGAATCTCCCAACTTAGACAACTTATTCTCCAACTTAAACAGCAAAGGTTAGCAACCTGGTACCCCACCTTTGAAAATTTTCAATGCAGGAGGTCATGTTATTTCGAAGCAGAATAACCAAGGGCTTTAAAGGTGATCGTTTATTTCTGAACACTAAAGCAAGTTTATTTTCTGATGTGGGGATATATTTGCTCAACTCTAGTAGAACTAAGAAAAGCCATTATTCAGCGTCTACCATGACACCAGGAGTGTTTTCACAACCTTGTAACTTTTCTTCCTTTCTTTTTTAACTTTGTGCTGTGTCTCAGCATCTCTTACAAACAATATTTCTTCCAACCTGCCATATCCATAAAGCTATTACTGCTTGCTCAGTCACACACACCCCTAAATAAATAATGACAAAAAGGTAAACAATAACTGCCATGACTTCACTATTCTGTGTTATCTCTTACTTGGGAAGTAACAAAACATATGGCCAAGTAATATGAGCTGGTGACAATTTTATGGTTTATATTTGAGTATAAAAGCAAATCTGAAGAATGGATCAGTATAAGGCAGTTTAACAGTCAGTGGCCGACAATCTTCCTACAAAAACCATGGTGGAAAAAGTGAAAAGCGAAGCACATTTTTTACCATTTCACAATCTCATTCAGACTCACCCAGGTCTTCTAAGATCCGCCTCCATCTGTTCCTCACTTCCCTGCGAATCTGCCGCAGGGCGTAGATATCGTAGTTGAGTCTTTGCCATTCCTGTAAAGAGATAAAAATTCACCTTTATTTACACCCTTTGATCTAAAATCTCCTTCTCTGTTTCTGAGCTGCACGGTGTTTAAGCATGTGGTTCTTTCCTTCACTAGTCTTGAGTACAATCCTAATAGAAAAGGAGGAGATGGAGCTGACAAGAATGCCCTCAGCTATCACTGCTGAAGAACGTCCCTTTCTCAGTGACATCATTTCTAAATGTTAGTTAGACTGTCTGGTTGTCAATTTTCTCCACTGCAGTGATCTTGTCTGAAAAATGGGGTTAGCAATAGTAAAATTCCCAGGTAAGACTATGATATAAAATGTCAGGACAAAGGTTATCTCAGCTGGTAAAATGCCACAAGTGTGAGAGCCAGAGTTCAGATCCCCAGCACCCAGGGCCCAGTGGGTGTAGGATCTGTCCATAATTCCAGTATATGGAGTTCACGAGAAAAAAAAGTTAAGAATCTACATCTCATTTTGCTATTAGAGCGATAAACAGAACTAGGAACCTGAGCACTCTAATTTCTAGCTTCCCACATCACACCTTAGCATCACACTCTCATGGTACATTGTTCAGGTACACAGGGAGTCATTAAAAATTTCCTATTCTGTAGAGCCCACTACCAGCCTTCGGGTGGTACGGGCATCGTGTAGTGCTGTGGGACTATGTTCTGGTATCTTGTAAATATTTGTCCCTCCTACTGGTTTAATAAAAAGCTGACTGGGCCAGAAGGCAGACCGGAATTGTGGGTGGGGCTACCAGACTAAGAAAACTCTGGGAAGAGTCAGAGAGACACCAGCAGACATAGAGGAAAGAAGACAATCATGCCGCTCTGAGAAAAGGTACCAAGTCACATGGCTAGACAGATTAATGGAAATAGATTGAGATAAGATGAAAGAGCTAGCTAGCAATATATCTGAGCCATAGGTCAATCAACATGACATTAATATAAGCCTGTGTGTAATAATTTGGGGCTAAGTAGCACAGGGGCTGTGAGCATGTCCAAACCTGGGGGCTACACCAGAAAGTCCAGGCCAGAAACTTATTACACTGTAGACCCTAACAAGAAGCTAAATCTTAGATCTTCACTGCCCTAAGCATTCTCTGAAGGTGTCACAGAAATTTGCTTTTAAGGAGACATCCCTGTAAAGAACAATCATCTTACAGTGAATACCTTTTCCTTTCTTAGAAAAGACAGGACTGTCCTCACTCATGCTTTAGAGAACATTGTTTTACATGTTTGAGACGCACGCTATTTAATATTTTGACTCCTGTAACTGAAAATATTCCAGCAAAGCCATTTGTTCCCTTCTAAATTCCTTTCAAAACACACTTGCCTTGCAGATTGCCTTTCAACTTGTACGCCTAGTTAAGAAAAAGAAATGTAGCTGCCATTCAGAGGTTTCAAAAGACACCACTTTTTTAAAAGAAAAGCTGACAAAAGAAAGTGTGCTTTGTCCTGACTGCATTGATTGTATCTGAGAACTTGCCAAGCCATGAGAAGGGAATAAATACACTTCCTGCTACCCTAAGTCAGGAAGTTGTGAATTTCCTAGTCCTTTTTATAAAAATAAAAAGAGCCAGAGGCATGTGCCAAAGACAAAGTCTGTGACCTTCGAAAGGGCTGAAGCTAACTAAATCACTCCTCACAAGTTAGGAGAGCCAGGTTTAAAGGACCGCTCCACAGGGTGGCTCACAGCCATCTGCAACTCCAGTTCCAAGAGGCTCTGCCACCCTCTGCTGGCCTCTGGGGGCACTGCATGCACATGCTGTACAACATACTGCAGACAAAACACCCATACACTTAAATTAATTTTTTTTATTCTTAAAAACAAATAATATGCAATCCTGGCCTCGTCTTGTGTAATGTAATGCATTACATTAAAGCATCCCTACTCAGTCCCTGCTCCAAAACTGGATAAATTGTAAAGAAAAACCTCAAGTAATGGCCTCTTCGGTGGACAGACCTTACAGTAATTAAGTGACCACTCGGTACAGCATACACAGCTAAGCCAGATTGTGTAGGTTTAGATCCATCCTCACTGGCAGCTCACCTCACTGCCTGAGCCTCATCTTCAATACGGCTGTAATACTGCCTCCACCACCACAGCTTACTGTGAGGCTCATTTGTTTCTATGGCCTTCAAATGGCAGTTAACACACTCCCTCCTTCAAGTCCATGTAGATATAATTCAGAAACAATACCAAGGGTCTGAGAGATGGCTCAGCAGCGGACATCGCTCACTGCTCTTGTGCAGGGCTTGAGTTTGGTTCCAGCACTGATGTGAGAATGATTCACAATTAATTGTCTGTAACTCCAGTTCCAGGAGCAACTGATACCTCTGCCTCCATGGGTACCTGCACACAGGTACACAAACCCACAGACACACACTCATAATTTAAAATAATAAAAGATAAATCTTTTAAAGAGAAATAATCCCAAGACATTCAGAAATATCTCCGTTCTGCACTGTATGGATAGAGGACATTATACATTATATCATGCAATAGCCCATTTGCAGCAACAGCCAGAAGGAAGTTTTCTATGTTCTTATCATCAAAAGGCAATTTATTTTTCCTAAAGATTCTTTCCTCTTGTCGGACATTGAATTCTCTGACTGATCAGTTTCCACTTTTCTCTGAAATTTCAGTATCTTCTTGTGGAAATACACAGGTCTTAGTGAGTGAGCATTTTAAAATTGCCACCACTTGGGACTGCTTTTTACGCCTTTCTTATTATCATTAAGTTTTGCTGTCTCACTGTACCTTCATATATATATAAGCCGCCTTACATTCTGGGTTTTGGTTTGTTTTAAGACTATACACAGGCGCTATAGAAATGGCTCTGTGATTAAAAGAGCACACACTGCTCTTGAAGAGACCCCAGTTCAGTTCCAAGCATCCAGGCTGGGTAGCCCACATCTACATCTAGCTCCAGCTCCAGGGATACAATGCTCCATCCACCGGTACTTCACTCATGCATATGTGCATACACATACCTAAAAATTCAAAAATAAACCTTTAAAAGGCTGAATAAAGTGTTCACACCATACAGTGTTTCCTCTCTACCAAAACTGATCCAGCTGTACTCACACTTCATTAGGTACCCACATAAGCAAGCAGCTGTTTCACAAGAACCCAGAATCTAAACTTAAATAACAAACCACTAGGTGGCTATATCACCTTATGATTAAAGGTCCTGTGTGATGTCCTTGACATGACCCTTTACATGTATAAACAAAAGCTTTATTTTGCAGAGTTAGAGGCACTAAAATTACATGCATTTGTAAAAAAAAATCAGTGCTGATATTTAGCAATAGAAAAATAACTGATCATCCAGGTGCCAGACTTTCTTCTGCTATTGGTCATTATTCATTATTTTACAATTCCCCTGGTGGACAGACAACCACAATTCACACAAGGCTGTAATCGGTCCTCAATGCAAAATTTAATGGCTGTGGTTGCTCCAAAATGAATATCTGTGATTGGTTGTGAACAGGGGCTAGCAGCTTCACAACCAAACCAATGGCTATCTCAGGCAGCAGCACCTGCTGAGGGTGCTTGAGTCCAGCTTGACTGGTAAAGATCTGATGCCATCCAGTGCCAAGCCCCTGCTACCCACCCAACCACCTAGACCCAAATGCCAGGAATATCTCAGGCTACAAGTGGCCTGCAGAAATAGCAATGGGACAGAGAGCTTAGTAGGGCAGCCTGTGAATCACAGTGTGTCCAGGCCTGAATTCAGCTGATGCCAAAGAGATCTCACCTGCCCTTCAGGATCCCACCCTCAGTGTCACAGGATACTGTGCTTGAATGATCTCAGCCACCCAAGATCAGTCGACATGGTGCCCCCATTCCTGTTTACTGCCCTGAGTACCCAAAAAATAAAGCTTGATGCAGAAGGGGTGGGTTTTAAAAAGAGCAGAGGAGGCAGAGATGGCAACCTGTAGGCCCTGGTCACAAAGGATCCTGGGGGCTGTTATGTCTTCAAAGCCAAGAGTCTCAAACCCCAGGCTGAGCTGTAACTGGCGACTGCCAAGGGTTAAGAACCCAATACCTGGGTCCCTGCACCAGGACAGTAACATTAGAGGATGTCACCTGTGCACCCTCTGCCGGCCTACAACTCTTTTCTCTGCTACCAAACCCTGAGAAGATAAAGGCCAATAGGAACTAACTTCTTACCTACCCCAATCCACACACGAGCAAAAGGACCCTCACCAGCTAATGCACACTAACATCCCAGTCTCCCCTACTGTAAATAATCTATACATAAAATTCATGGGATTGGGCTGGAGAGATGGCTCAGAGATTAAGAGCACTGGCTGCCCTTCCAGAGGTCCTGAGTTCAATTCCCAGCAACCACATAGTGGCTCACAAGCATCTATAATGAGATCTGGCACAGTGACATACATGTAGACAGAACACTGCATACATAACAAAACAAATCTTTTTAAAAAAAGATTAATGGGATAAAACTTCCACACATCCATCCAATCACACATAACATTATTAACTTTTCAACATAATAATACCTAAAATTTTGTGCAAAAAAACCCGTCTAAAACAAGAAGATTGAGTAGAACTTAACTAAAATTTGGATTTAATAAAATTAGTAGTAGGAGGAGAAGACTGAATTCCCCTTAAATGCAGGACTCTAAATTACAGAGCAAAAGTGAGGAAAATGAAACAAACAATGGCATACAAAATCTCCACTCACATCTTTCCGTAACAGAAAAGACCACTCCTTTGTGTAAGAAAGGAAGACATTCTTCTTCTTTTTTTTTTTTAGATTTATTTATTTATTATGTATACAGTATACAGAAGAGGGTACAAGATGTCATCATAGATGGTCGTGAGCCACCATGTGCTGCTGGGAATCGAACTCAGGACCTCTGGAAGAAGTCAGTGCTCTTAACCTCTGAGCCATCTCTCCAACCCCCGGAAGACATTCTTTTTATATATATTTTTATTTTTATTTTATGTGAATTGGTGTTTTGTCTGCATGTATAAACTTTTAAGGGTGTCAGATCTTGGAATTACAGACAGTTGTTAGCTGCCATATGGATGCTGGGAATCGAACCCAGGTCCTCCAGAAGAACAGTCAGTGCTCTTAACCACTGAACCATCTCTCCAGTGCGCGCGCACGCACACACTCACACACACACACACACACACACACACACACACACACAGGAAGACATTCTTTTTTTTTTTTTTTTTTTAAACTTTATTTATTTATTTATTTGCCTTGCCTTGGTGTTTGCCTGAAACTGGAACTACAGACAGTTGTTAGCTGCCATGTGGGTGCTGGGAATTGAACCCGGGTCCTCTGGAAGAGCAGAGGGTGCTCTTAACCGCTGAGCCATCTCTCCAGCCCCCAGGAAGACATTCTTGATGTGCTTCTGGACTCTAACATTTTCATGACTTTTTAAATCTGAAATAACTTGAAAATTAAACTTCACGATCAGTCAAATAACCTTCATGTGAGAATTTCCTTCCATTAAGCACCAACTATTAAGTTTCACTTTTTTATAATTTATTTTTATTTTATGTGCATTGGTGTCTTGCCTGCATGTGTCTGTGTGAGGGTGTCTTGGAGTTACAGATAGTTGTGAGTTGCCCTGTGGGTGCTGTGAATTGAACAGTCAATGCTCTTAAGCATTGAGCTATCTTTGTTAACTTGTGTTCATTTTCCCATAATTTCCAAAACAGTATACCTGTGGTTAGTGTGCTGTGGTGGCCTTAAATATTAAGAATGAGCAAATTAGCAAAGATCTGGCAAAAGAAAAAATAATAATGTGGAATTAATTCTGTGACCAAGATGAACACCGGAAGATGTTCACAGCTTTTTTGTTTTGGGTTTTTGTTTGTTTGTTTGTTTGTTTCGTCAGTTGTTGGCCAAATCAGATTAGAACTAATTGATATAGAGGCTGAAGCAACAACACGGAAGAGGTGGGGAAAATGGAATCTCATGCCACTATTTCCATCTCTGAGTGCCAAGAACTGGCTGTGAACATGAACCCTGATAAGTTCATTAGATAATGTGGTGGTTTGGATGAAAATGGTCCCCATAGGCTCACTGGAAGTGGTATTATTGGGGGTGTGGCCTTGTTGGGGAAGGTATTCCCTTGTTGAAAGAAGTTTGTCACTGTGCAGATAAGCTTTGAGGTCTCAGATACTCAGGCCAGGTACGGTGTCATCCTGTCTTCCTGCTTGTGTGGATCAAGATGTAGAACTCTCTCAGCTACCTCATCAGCATCATGTCTGCCTGCATGCAGCCATGCTTCCTGCTGGGATGACAATGAACTAAACCTCTGAACTGCATGCAAGCCAGCCCCAATTAAATGTTTTCCTTTACAAGGTCATGGTATCTCTTCACAGCCAATAAGAACTCTAACTAAGACAGATCATTTCTCCTCTTCAGAATTAAAGCACTGTATTCTCCAGGGCTGGAGAGTTTGCTTAGCAGTTATTAAAAGCACTTTTTGTTCTTTCAGAGGACACAGGTTCACATGGATGTGTGCACATGGATGTCTCACAACCATCCATAAAACTCCAGTTCCAAGTGATCTGGCAAGCTCTTCTGACCTCTGTGGGCAGCAGGTATGGATATAGTGCACAAACATACATGCTGACAAAACATTCAGAAATAAAATTTTTTTAATTTAAATACTGTATTCTCTAACCAGCATCTCCCCTGGTCACTACTCCAACCTTTGATACCATAATTCTACTCTCAGCGTACATAACTTTGCCACTTTAGAATCCATACAAAGGTGAAACCAGGCAGTATTTGTCTTTTTGTGTCTGGCTTATCCCATTTAGATCATAAAACACTGACTTCTATGTTCATCCATACTGTTACAAATGGCAGGATTTCCCTGTGCACGCGCGCACACGCATGCACACGCATGCGCGCACACGCATGCGCGCACACGCATGCACACGCATGCACACACACACACACGCACACACACACACACACACACACTGTTTTGTTTTTGACAAGATCTGACTACATAGCCCAGCTGTCCTGAAGCAGCAACCCTCCTGCTTCCTGTTGAGACTACAGAGCTGAGACACACACTGTTCTCTTTGTTTGTGGTACCTTTGAACAAGAAGGAGCCTTCACATGCCTCCACATTAGTGTTTCTCAACCTGTGGGTCATGACCCCTTTGGGTCAAATGATGCTTTTATGGGGATTGCCTAAGACCGTCAGAAAACATAGATGTTTATATTACAATTCATAACAGTAGCAAAGTTACAGTCGTGAAGTAGCAATGAAAATAATTTTATGGTTGGGGGGATCACCACAACATGAGGAGCAAAAACATAAAGGGTGGTAGCATTAGGAAGGTTGAGAACCACGATCTACATCTAAATCCTACTGATCCTTCAAAATTCAACCCAAATATCAGCACCTGTTTCAGTCTAAGTGAAAAGTAACGGCTTCTTCCCTGGAGCTCCCTCAGCTCCGTTATGAACGGTGCCCTAGGTTTACTGTCTATACATTGCTACAATGGGATGGGCAGGGTCTCCCTCACAGGGTATACGCTCCTTCGAACACTAGAACCCGGCCCCATCCATACCCTAGTCCTTTGTACACGAACATCCTACAGGGGGGTTGCTGAAGTCGCCTGCACATATGAAGCATAAGGAAGCCAAGTTTTGTAGGTGATGGAATATCTTTTAAATCTAGAACACAGCACCACATTCTATAAGGAAAAGCCACTCATGGGCTAGATAGATGGCTCCGTGGGTAGAGGGCTCTTGCTGCCAAACCTAACAAACTCAATGTCATGGTGGAGGGACAGAGCCAACTCTCAGACTGTCCTCTGATGACCTCCATGTGTGCACTGGCTGCACAAGTGTGTGTGCACATACCTGTGCAATAAATAAATGTTAAAAAAAAAATCGTACTGGGGCTGGAGAGATGGCTCTGCGGCTAAGAGCACTGACTGCTCTTCCAGAGGACCTGAGTTCGATTCCCAGCATCCACATGGCAGCTAACAACTGTCTGTAACTTCAAGATCTGGCACCCTCACAGACATGCAAGCAAAACACCAATGCACATAATATAATAAAAATATTTTTTAAAAAATTGTACTATGTAATCCTTTCTTATTTTGAACAAGGAAGATTTATATAATAAGTATTTTGACTCAGATATATTTGAAATGAACTCAGTGAAGATAAAATAAAATCAAATAATCCATTAACCCTTCCACTCTGTGCCTGATCAGGAGATTTGAAGGTTACTTTCCAGACCTGTCTCTTACAGCACTAAAACTATCAAGGATACACGGTGTGACAGGTCCTGACGGCCCTCGACATTCAGCATCCTATCCATTAAAAAACCCAAGAAGATTGGTAGCAGAAACCTGTTCAGTGAGACTCTGTGAGGCAAACAACTCAGTTGATTAAGTAGAAAACCTAAACTTAGGTCCAAGACTATCTGCTTCCCAGATGGCATGTTTCTCAAAGAGTTCCCACTCAGTCAGACCCAAGTTTAGTCCTCCATCACCAACAAGGTATGAAAATGAGAATTCAAAGAGATATAATGTAAAACTTCCCCAAAATGATCTCTAGTCTGGTTACTTAGGTACAAAAAGCAGAAGTGTGGCCCTCCTCTACTCTGGAGGGTGGGAATTTGCGGGGGTGGGGTGGGGGGAAGAGAAGGGAAACTGTGGAAGGGATGTAATATATTTGAGAAAAATTAATAATATAAAATAAGAAAGGTGGCCCTCTATATTCAAGGAAGGGTATGGGGGGCTGATTAGGATGTAATATATTTAAGAAAAATGGAAAAAAATAATAAAGTCGAGCATTGTGGACAAGTCCTTAATCCTGGCACTCAGGAGACAAAGGTGGGCAGATCTCTGTGAGTTCAAGGCCAAAGTGAATTCCAAGACAGCCAAGGCTGTTACACAGAGAAAGCTCTATCTTGAAAAACCACAAATAAATAAATATAAATAAAAAGAGGGACCCCCCCCCATTTTCTATCTGCCTATTACTATCCAGCAGCAGAAAGAAGACCCATGTAACCAGATCTCTCCCATAAACCCAAGTCTGAGGGACAGACTGGAGAGACTTGGCAGGTAAAGAGGGCATCAGACAGTTATTGAAAGGGAGATTAGAGTTTCCTCTCAACATCCCTGGACTAGACACGCCAAGGCCACCTGAGCAGAGGGGGTATTGTCTGTCAGGACTCTCAAAGCTTGCTTTCTCTGTCCATCAGACATGATGTACAAGCGGGAAAGGTCGGATTATATTTCGCTGTTCCTAGAAAGCTGGTCCACTTACCCCAAATGGGACAGGCTCAAATGACAGAAGAGAGAAACCGAATACAAAGGATACATATCAGCCTAGATGAACCTTTGAGGAGGGGGTGCCAAGGAATTCAGTCCAAGAGGGGGTGGTCAGTGTCCAGAGGCCTGGCACTGTGGAGACATTTGGTTTTAGGGTGTCAACCACAGGGTGTCATTACTAGGGGACACTCAGTCTAAGAAAGTAGGGTCTGGTTGCTGGTAACCAGAGCTGATGGAGAAAGAAGGCTTTTCAGCTGAGTAGGTCAAATTTGGAGGAAGACTTCACTAGCCTCACCAGAGCCCTCATCCAGTGACAGAAGCGGCTTCCGATGCTGGAATTCACCAGGAGGCCTTGAGGGGACAAGACCTTGCTTGCTTCCAGAGGCTCAGTGTCACCATCAGTTACACCTGTGTGTAAAGGAAACATTCTCATGTGCTTACTATGCCACAGTTAACACCTCTCCACGGAGTCACGGTGCCTGCATTTCTTTTTAGGAACTTTTGATACTGTTGCTGACCCTTCACTCCAGCTTTTACAAGTGTCTGATAGGTGACCCATCGGAGACAGAGGACCAAAGCTCCACACCCAAAGCATGCTAAATGCCAACATTTTCTGAACACAAAGAGCCATGAAATTTGATTGTACATAAGCAGAATGCCATTTTCTTTCCAGTTTTCCTTATTTCTAGTCACTCTTTCCCACACTCCAGACCACCCAGATTTACTAACCATAAATACTCCTAAACAATATCCTTCAACAGAAACAGCTGAGGCCTGATCTCCTGACCCCCCTACACTTGGCTTCCCCATGAATAAGTTCTCCCTATTTTGAAAAATTCATCATTTCAATGGGTGGTGGTAGCATGCACCTTTAATCCCAGTACCTAGGACGTAGAGGCAGGCAGATCTCTGAGGCCAGCATGCTCTACAGAGTGAATTAGATAACTAGGACTCCACAGAGAAACCTTGTCTAGAAAAAGAAAGGAAGGAAGGAAGGAAGAAAGAAAGGAAGGAAGAAAGGCAGGCAGGAAGGCAGGCCCATCATTTTAATTCAGGTATACTGGCGAATGCCTATAATCCCAGCACTAAAGAGGAAGGGGCAATATGATTGCTTCTGTGTATGAGGTCAGTCTGGTCTACACAGAGAGTTCCAGGCATTGGGACAAATTGCATGAACCTTTCTAAAAAAGCAAACAAACAAATGAAACTCTTATTATTTCGGTGACAGACATGCTGTACCACAGACAAAATAGACCTGGCTTAGTAACTCTTGGGTCCTCCCTATTGATCCCCAAAGAACTAGCTCCTTGAGAGAGATGGTTGAGCAGGTAAGAGAATTTGTCTCTGTGCCTGATGATCTGAGTTCAGACCTTAGAAAGTGCATGGCAGAAGGACAGTACCAACTCCTGGAAGCTGTCCACTGATCTCCAGGTTAGGCAGGTATGAACCATGTCATATACAGACACACATACATTCATGCCAATCAACCAATAAACAAATAAATAATCTTGGACAAGAAGAACAGTCTCCTTGCCAAGGGAAACTTGGTGCAACACAGCTATTTCATCCACTACCTCCACTGTGCAGCTGATGATCTACATAACATCAGGCCCGTGACCATTCCTCCTGGAGAGAGGGGATAGGATTATGAGTCTCACAAGACTCATAGGCTCTTCTCTCTTAGATTCCAACCAGGACTATGTCAGAAAAAAAACAATCAGCTGGGGCGGATCTCCTAGTGACATGCCTGCCTACTCATCCATCTCCTGTCATTAACTACATACAATACACTCAGTCCAACAACCTGGACTTGGACAGAATCCCTCGCTGGTCCACCAGTGCCCTCTCCATCTAGAATGAATAAACAGATATTTATTTACATCTCCCCAGGGAAAGTCACACAGCACCAGATTTTACTGGAACTCAACAATGAAGGCCCTCAGACCTAACATGCTGCTGTGCCACCAAGCCCTGAGGGCCACCCAAAATGATGTCACCCTTCAAAGATTAATAAAGAAACACTTTGGAGCAGATTGTTTATGTGTCATTCAGAGACTCAGGTGACAAGCATCAGCCTTGGGTCACTGCTTTGAAACACCTTGGAATGACACATCTTACCCTAGTTGCTTAGTCAGCCTTACCGTCTCTGCAGAATTCACCTGTAACCCCCTGCACACAAAAGGTCAAAGGTGACTGCTGAGCAGGGCTTTTCCCACTCCTCCTGTTTATCTTGACTCCTATCTTCTCTGGGAACAGACTGCATTGTGGTCTGAGGCCTTTGACCTAATTCCCTATCTGGTTTTAATCAGATTAAGCCAAAGGATAGTTCATTGCTTTGACCACTGCCCATTAAAGCCATGGAAAGGAACTGCTAAACAGTACAAGGTTGGTTTTATCTAATGGGTAGGGTTGCCAGGCCTCCTGGGGCCTCAAGGTTATATTTTAGCTGGTGCTGCCAAGCTGTGTTTTCCATGAATCATTCTATAGTGTATTCCTAAGCAACTACTTGGAACCAAATCAGAGTTCTGGGATTCCAGTTGCTACACTGAAAAAAAAATGACAATCTGCCACTGTCACCAAAAGTAAAAGATAGATAATAAGACTAAATTCCTGCTCAAGGGGAAGAAAGGCAGACTTGTAATTTCCAGCAAGGTAGAAAGGGCCACTTCACACAGTTACCTTAAGAATGTTCCATGAGGGGGCTGGAGAGATGGATGCTCTTCCAGAGGCCCCAGGGTTCAGTTCCTGGCACCGGAGGGCAGTTTATAACTGTTTGTAACAGTTCTAGGGGATCCAACACCCTCACACAGACATACATGCAGGTGAGACACCAATGCACATAAAATAAAAGGGTACATTAAAAAAGAAGAAAAAGAATGCATCATGATCAAGAACACTTCAAAGACCTCAGCCAAGTTTAAATGTATGGGTAGACTGTGGGAGGTTACTTACATATATATTCCCACTTACGATATACTAGGTGCTACAAGGGTGACTCATGTAAAGTATACTGGAAGATATATTCAGATTTTATGTTTTGGGTTGACAGATGTTAGAATCTAAAGATATTCAAGTCCCTTATATAAAATGCTGTGATATTTGCACATGACCTTGGGTCTTCAGGGCTTCCTCTTATAAAGCCTGAAGAAGATGGGAGACTGAGCCCCAAGGTAAAGGAACCACTTAAGCAGCCACAGTCCTGGTTTCACCTGGAAATTCTCTGGCTAAAACTTTGGTTGATCATTATCCCAGTGGTTCCTGGCACAGACAGGCGTGGTCTCCTTACCAACCCAATTAGGAAGAGGCCTGTTAATCTGGGAGACACAGTCTTGTCTAGTTCAGGGGACCTTTGTCTCATCAATCACCTGCCTTCCTACTTATCAGCACTGTGGGTTCTCATTAACTCAGACAAAGCTCTTAAGACAATTCCTGTGGATTTAAGATCCCAGAATTATGAGGGCAGGGGTGGTATCACAGTAATCTAAGATGAAGTACATTTTAATACAGCTGAAAATTAAAGATTACTGACTTTTAAATTTTTTCATACATTTTAATATTTTTCCCAGATCTCCCCCTAACTCCCTACCTACCCAACAACTTCATATTCTCTCTCTCTCTATCTCTCTCTCTCTCTCTCTCTCTCTCTCTCTCTGGAAACAACAAACAGAACTGAAAACAGACTAACAATTAGAGAACAAAATCAATAAGACTAAAAAATATCAAAACACACCAGCACACACAAAGGAGTCCAAGCCAGATGAGGGTTGCATACATCTTTAATCCCAATACCCAGAAAGCAGAGACAGACAGATCTCCATGAGTTCAAGGCCAGCCTAGTCTACAAAGTGAGATCCAAGGCAGCTACATAGAGAAACAAAATAAAAAGAAAGATCAGCCACTCCCAGGAACATGGCTTTGAACTGGAGTGTGGCTAATATTCCTAGTGACACTCCACTAGAGAAAACTGACTTTCCTTTTCACAGCAGGTCCAATTGCAAATAATTTCTTGGTTAGAAATAAGGCCTTGTTACTTCCCTTTCTCAAGACTAGGATATTTGGTCTGGCTTGAACCTGTGCCAGTCTTTTGCAGGTTGTCATAACCTCTGTGAATTTATATGTGTAACAGTCCTGTTGTGTCTAGAAGATGCTGTTTCCTTGGAGTCATCCATCACCTCTGACTTTTACAATAAATATTAGCTTTTTTAAAGAGAGATAGATTCTCAGTGGGCAAGAGCATTGACTCCTCTAACTCCAGGAGCCAACACGCTCCCTCACACAGAAATACTTGCAGGCTGGGACCAAACTAGGCCCTTTGAATGTGGAAGACAGTTGTGTGGCATGGGCAATCTGTGGGTTCTCTGTCAGTGGGAGCAAGATTTATCCGTAGTGCATGAACTGGCTTTTGAGTCCATTCCCTATATAGAGAGGAATACCTTGATAGCCAGACTGTTGACTCCTCATGGGAGGCCTAACCCTCTCAGAGAAGTGGAGGGAAGGGGTGGGGGGAACCTGAAAGGTGAGTGGGAGGGGGAACTATGGTTAGTATGTAAAAAAAAAAAAACCCAATTATATATATAGAATGCAGGCAAAACACCAATACTTTTTAAAGATATTATTTTCTTTTAATTTGGACTAATATACTGGATCACAGGTTTATCCAAAGGGGAAAAAAATCAGAAAATAAAAAATATTTTATACTAAAAATGAAAATTTTTTTTCTCAATTTTTAAATTCTCTCCAAATTATCATTATTAGCATGCTTGAGAAGCGTCCCACCAAGGAGTCATTTTTTGCACCAGTTTCATATGAAAATTAAATCACAAAAAAAAAAAAGAAAAGAAAATTAAATCCCATAATCATTCAGGCAAGTCAGCGCCCCTCCCCCTCCCCCCAATCCAAATGTCCTCCAGTAGAGTTCAGCAGCTACTGACTCTTCTTAGGCAGAGCCAGACACCAAATACTTAAGCTGTCAGTCACAGCAACCCTACTCTGTCACCACACTAAACAGAGATTATGTAAACAAACAAGCGGGACTCTGTTTCAATAAAACTTGCAAAAACGGCAGGCAAACTGAAGGAAATGCAGCATGGAATACTCTGACAGATACCCCCAACCGAGTGGGCCAGATGGTTCACAAAATAAAAGTACTTGCAAACCTGATGATGACCTGTGTTCAATCCCCAGATTCCACAGGGGAAGGAGAGCCAGCTCTGACCTACACACACAAATACACACTAATAATAATAATAATAATAATAATAATAATAATAGGGGCTGGAGAGATGGCTCAGCGGTTAAGAGCACCATCTGCTCTTCCAGAGGACCCGGGTTCGATTCCCAGCACCCACATGGCAGCTAACAACTGTCTGTAGTTCCAGTTCCAGGCAAACAAATAAATAAATAAAGTTTAAAAAATAAAAAATAAAAATAAAGTGTGGAAGCTAAGTTGAAAACATTTAAAAAATAATAATAATAATAGTAATTATTAATTTTTAAAAATGCCCCCACTCCAAGCACAAGGAATAGACTGTGCTAAATTTATACTAGCCTATCAATAAGTAGTAAGTTGATTCTTTTCTCCTAAAACGATCTCTCTTCCCAAAGAGTTTAATATAGTATTCTTTGCAGGTGTCAGATCTGAATTTTAAAGGGTCATTTAGTGGCTCAACACCAGCTTTCTTAGAATGGTGTGGGACAGTTTCCACAATGATCCCTAGAGAGCTGCCTAACATGGGGAAACCTAAGCTGTGACCCTGTTTCAACCAAAGTTGTCATTTTATCAATTTCGTGGTTGGTTTCATTTTGGGGTAAAATGTTGTGGAGATAATAACAAAAAAGAAAAAAGAAAGCCTGAAAACCACAAACATATGCCAAAGCACTGTCAGGTGACCACAATCTCAGTCACAGTGTGAAAGATATTTTAAGGGTGTCAAAAGTTAATTGTGAAGAAACTGACTCTTCCTTCAGAAATTCATATCTACCTTTGGATGTGTCTCACTGTCTATGACCCTTCCAGAAGCCTACACCCTACTCTTGTGTATATCTTACTATATCTTACTATATCTGTATGCCTCTTTCTCTTAACTTTCACGTTTAACAATATATTAAAATGTCTTTATATTTTTATTAAACTCCAAGTCAAAAAAAAAAAAAGAACTGTGATGCATCTGAGATTTTTTTCCCATCTCACAAGTTGACATTCCACTCTAGATTTCATGGGTGCCAGTAAAAAAAAGTACAAGATTCCTGTATCCATTTTTTAAATGTATTTGTTTTTCATTATGTGTGTATGTGTTTATACCATCTCGATAAGCCTCGATATTTACTCAGTGGCAAAAGAGATACAAGATACCTGGGCACACAATGAATTGCTTTAGAGCAGCACAGTTCTCAACCTGTGGGTCGTGACCCCCTGGGGGTCAACTGACCCTTTCACAGGGGTCGCCTAAGACCATCAAAAACCACAGCTATTTGCATTGTGATTAGTAACAGTCGCAAAATTACAATTATGAATGAAGTAGCAAGGAAAACAGTTTTATGGCTGAGGGTCAGCACAACATGACGAACTGTACTAAAGGGTCACAGCATTAAGAAGGTTGAGCACCAATGCTTTAAGGGAAAGAAGCCCCCAAGTTAAGGGGCTCACAGATTTTTGGTTTTTTTTTTTTTTTTTTTTTTTTTTTTTTTTTTTTACAATGAGCATTAAGCCTGGCTGACCTATGTTCCAGAGGCAGACTCTACCTCCATTTCCCACAGCTGTGGGTTACATAAACATCTACAAAACACAGCCCAGGATCCAGGAGAACAAAGTGCAGACAGTGCCTCTGCCTATGGGGTGGCAAAGAGACCTATTCAGGGATGGACAAGGCTAAGCCTTCCTCATGACTCCAAAGGAACGTGAGGTTCCCAGATTCGGTACATCCAGGATCTGTGAGAAAGAATAAATATTTGCAAAGGACAAGGTTAAAAATCCTACCCGGCTGTGTTCTTCCTTACTCCTCTGCTGTGGCCTCCCCTTCCTAGCACTCACTCCAGTGCCTTGGAGCCTCTGGGTAGGCTGTTTCCTCAGCCCTGAATAAAGATCCTTCCCCTGCCTCATCCAGGTCAATGCCCTCTCCACCTCTTATACGCCTTGCCTTCAAAGAGACTGTCACGACCTCATACTGTTTGTTATGGGTCTCCCCTTAGCAGAATATAAGATTCCCAAAGCCGACCCTGTGTTTACTGCCCGCTGTGTCTGTGTCTCATTGCCAGAAGAAAGAGCTGTGTTTTAGTGGCATGCTCACCACCGTGGGTTGAATTGTGTCCCCTAAACATTCATATGCTGACATCTCAACTCCCAGTACTTCAAAATGTGGGCTTACTGGAAGATAGTGTCGTTGCAGAAATAAACAGAATCGAGATCATACAGGAGAATCCTAATCCAATGAGACTATATCCACAGAAGAAAAGGAAGCAGGGACAGGGATCAGCACACAGAGGAAGGTGATGTGAAGACACAGGACTAGATGGCATGTGACATGTCTAGGAGGGGATCCTAGGACAGATCCTCTTTCAGAGCCCTTGGGGGGGGGGAAACAGCCTTTGATCTCAGACTTGGATCCTACAAAACAATGGAATATTTCTGTCATTAAAACCACCCAATTCAGCTGGGTGGTGTTGGCACACGCCTTTAATCCCAAACCTCAGTAGGCAGAGGCAGGTGGATCTCTGTGAGTTCTAGGACAGCCAGAGCTACACAGAGAAACCTCAAAAAAAGACATGAACAAAAAAAACACCCAGTTCACGAAACTTTGTACAGCAGCCACCCAAGAGCTAATACATCCACTGAAATCACGAAGTGTCTCAAATCTGTGAAGTCTGAGCCTCCCACTTTAAGCTAGGCCTCTACAGCAAAAGTTCCTTACTGAGCTCACAGCCTTTAATGCAGAACACTGCAAAGGGCCTGGGCTCTGGATCTGAGCCAATTCCCATATAACCTCTGTGCCTTCTATGCATTCATTATAAAATCAAAAATACTCATCTTGTAAAGTTCAGTATAGAAGTGAAAGCACTCTGTAAGAAGCACATTGCCCGTGCCACAGTTTTGTTCCACTGGAAGCTGTGTTGAAATTTAATTGTCAATGTAATAGCTCTGAATGTGACGGGACCTTCAAGAGGTGACTATGTCATGGAAGCTCCACTCTCGTGAAAGGATTAATAGAGATCTCAAAGGACTGAATTCATGTATTAGTTATTCTTCTTGTTACTGTGATAAAATGCCATGACCAAGGCAACGTACATAAGGAAGGGTGTAGGGCGCGGTTTGCCTTTGCACAACTTGCTGGAACATTCTATTGCCGCTTATGCTAATTAGGCATCGAGTAGTGACCAATCTGATGTGCTTATGCTAATTAGGCATCGAAAAAGGACCTATCCGATGCCATCCTCAAATATGTTAATAAGCCATTATTTTGGGCCAATCACCAGCCATATGCTAATGAGTATCACTTTGAACCAATCACCAGCCATATGTTAATGAGGCATTTGATGGGCACCAATCACGCGCCAGGCTTCCCTATATAAGCAGGCTGAATCTCAGGCTCGGGGTCTTCTTTCCATCACTTCACAACTGAGCTGTAACTCCAATAAAGTGTGATCCG
>PVIH01008280.1:0-92408 GCA_004025045.1 Sigmodon hispidus | reverse complement strand
ATTAAGTTTTATAAATTTGATGATTAAATGATAGCTGAAAATATAGAACCTTGTGCTTTTTAGATAAGAAATGCGTTTGTGGGGCTGGAGAGATGGCTCAGCGGTTAAGAGCACTGTCCGCTCTTCCAGAGGACCCGGGTTCGATTCCCAGCACCCACATGGCAGCTAACAACTGTCTGTAGTTCCAGTTCAAGGCAAATAAATAAAGTTTTTAAAAAAAAAAAAAAAAAAAAAAAAAAAAAAAAGAAATGCGTTTGTAACTCGGTTGATTTAAATTTTGTGATTATAGCATTTTAATACGTTTACAATGACTTCCTTCTTGTGCAGCTTGAAGAACAATAGTTTATAGTACTCTGCAGTGTTCTGTGTATGTATGTCTGTATGCTCCTGTACTTAATTTGTAAAGCATTTGTTAAATGCTATTTTTTAGAAAATTATATACATTTGACTCCATGTTTTTGTATAAGCTTCTGCCTTGGGTTTACAGTTGAAACAGGACTGAGTCAGGCGTTTTTAGCCTTACATTATAATACTAATGGGATTGGGAATGTAGTGAGAAACAGGAAGAATTCACATAATTCTGCCTTTTTCCCATTTGTTTTGAACTTAATAGAGAAAAGATAGGTAGTTGTGCATTGTGTTCCTATTACTACATTACAAATGATCTAGAATGTAGTAGCTCATTCACTTTGATAAAAGTTAGCTTTCTTTTTATTGATTTATTAATTTTTATTTTACATTTATGGGGGTTTTAATTGCATGTATACTACATGTAGAACAGAGTTTACATACTCTGGAAGAGTGACATAAACTCCTGGAAGGGGAGTTTGTAGCCGTGTAGGTGCTGAGAAGTAGACCTGAAGAGTAGCTCTGCACAGTTCTGTCCACCACCCCTTTCTTTTTTTGTTAGGTTGTAGCCCCCAGGGGCTTGAGCTCCTCACCTCCTGTGCTTCTCCCAACATCTGTGGTAGCAATGGAAAGAATGTCAGCAAAGTAGAAGTCACTGTCTTTTGTAGCCAAGTCATGGATATGGCCTTAGAAGTTTTGCTGGCTTTGTGTTGTATGTGTCATATAATAACTGTGATGTCTGCTCACTTAGGAGTCAAATACCAAAAGTATGCAAAAGCATTTGTACCAGGAGGAAGGAATTGTAGAGTGATGTCAGAAGCTGCCTATCGTGGTTCCCGTATTACTGATGAAATGAGTTATTTAAAGATAATTTGGGGAGGGGGTGTTTTTTTTTTAAACGTGTCTTCAGAGTATTTTGTGGGAATTTCTGGCAGATCACTTTTTTAGTTGTTTCTTAATATTTAGCAGGAGTACTGCTTTTCTGTTTCTTTGCCTTAGTTCCTCAGTGGGATTTTTACACTCCCTCATTCCTTCCCCTAGGTAGGGTTTGTCTGTGTAGCCCCAGCTATCCTGGAATTAACTCTATAGTTAATTAACTCACAATATCCTGCCTCCAGAGTGCTGGGATTAAAGGCATGGCCAACCCTATTTACATTTAGGTATAATCATGACATACTGAAAAGGCTAAACATTCTCTCTGTGTGTCTGTCTCCCTCTGTTCAATCCCCCTACCTGGGCTGAGTGTCTATATTGTCATTGTATTTTACTCATGAATAAAATGCCTTTGTTTCATAAAAGTTAAAAGTTGATTTTACTGTATGATTGAGTCTTTTAAAGTTAAAATTAGAAGTGTTCTTAGAATGTAGTCCCAGACTAGTGACTTCATCAGATTCTTGGGAATGCAGATACGTTTTTATATTACATTAGACATCTTGAATGAGAATCTCAAAAATGTCCCAGCAGTCTGTGCTCACAAACTCCAGTGATCCTGATTCAGGAAAGTGCATGAATGTGAATGGATAATTACTTTGCTCAGGCTTTTAATATATTACTGTTAAGTAAGACTTTCCAGGCTTTGCAGATAATTAATATAAGGCCAGAAGTGGTAGCACAGACCTTTCATCTCAGCACTCAGGAGGCAGATGCAGGTAGATCTATGAATTCAAGACTAGGTTGTTTACCTAGAGAGTTTCAGGTAAGGCAGTGTTACATAGTGAGACTTTGTCTCAAAGCAAAACAAAGCATATAGGCGCGTGCGCACGCGCGCACTCACACACACACACACACACACTCACATACACTCACATGTGGGCGCAAATATGATACATACTTATATAATAGAAGTAAAGCAATTGATTTTTATGTTTAAATTTATTATAGTTATCTAGGGAAGAAAAAGAATTTTTGGAATGAATTAACATTTCTTACATTATTTTGTTTTGTTTCTTTAATAAACATTAATATTGGAGATTTTTAAGTGAAATAATAGTTTTTTATTACATTACTTATTAAACTTCCTTAGTTGTTGTTTGAAAGTGTTTCTGGGAGTTATCAAAAATTGGTTATATGTTTTATCAATTTATAATTGCTTCCCTAACCAAGTGTTTACACTGAAGTAGAATCTTAAAGGTCTCACTGGAAGAGCCCCTTCTAGCATCAAGCTTTTTGTTGTATAGGTACCAACTGGAAAGGCAACTGTATATAACAGGCTTTTTTAAAAAAATTTCTGTTCATAGTGCCAATTGTTTTTTTAAAAACGTTTTCTCCCATACTACCATAGTAAGATGAAAATTAAAGGCAGATTTTAATTGTTTTAGTTTGGATTTCTAATATTATGATAAATTCTATGACCAAAGGAACATGGGGAGGAAAGGGTTTTTCTGCTTATGCTTCCTCATCACAGCCCATCATCAAAGGATATGGGATAGGAACTCAAGACAGGAGTAGAGAGGCAGGAACCAGAGCAGATGTCTTGCTGCTTATTCACTTCTTCCTCCTGGTTTGCTCAGCTTGCTTTCTACACAGCTCAGGACCCTGGTCAGGGTTGGGCCCACCCACATCAATCATTCTTTAATACAATGTTGGACAGATTTGCCTATAGGCTAGTCTTACTGAGATGGAGGCATTTTCTCAGTTGTCACTTGCTGTGGGATTATGCTTTTGTACTGTAAATATTGGTTTAATAAAATGTTGATTGGTCAAGTAGCTATACAGGAAGTAGAGGCCGGGCAACCAGATGAGGAGAATTCTGGGAAACAGAAGAGCAGAGTAGAGAAGACAGTGAGACACAGAGATAGGGGAATAAAAATGCTACACTGAACAGAAAGGTATCAAGCCATGTGGCTAAACATAAATAGAAATATGGATTAACTTAAGGTATAAGAGTTAGCAAGTAATAAGCCTGAGCCATAGGGCAAACAGCTTGTAATTAATATAAACCTTTGTGTGATTATTTGGAATTGTGGGTCCAGACCTCAGGGCTAGGCTAGAACAGAAACTTCTTACCTACAAAGACTCCCTCTTTTTAAATGACTCCAGTTTGTATCAATTTGACATAAAATAACCAACACCATAATTTTATTGCTTTTGGAAGAATTAACTGGTGATACACCTTTTGTATTTGATTTCACAGTTTTAAATATTTTTAAGGACTAAGTTTTGAAGGCCTGACTAGTAATTGTGTCATTTTGCACAAATTTTCATTTTAGTAAGTTTAGTTAAATTAGTGCTTTTTACTCATAAACACACTTAAATAACATTATTAGAATAAAAGTATCACAGAATGGGAACTGAGTTAGCCATAGTCTGACACATTTAAAAAATTTATTATTAAATTTGAAGGAAAGTCAGATGGTGAACTCTGTAGAGCTTTACATATTTGTACTGTTGTAGAGACTATTAAGTGTACACAAGACCATTACTGCTCCTGCCTGCCCTCCCTCTCTCAGCTAACTTTGCATTTGGGAGTCTAGTTCATACTATCTGCTAGGCATAGATAAAAATGTGGTTGCCTGTGGGTTAGCTTGGTAGGTTGGGAATGCCATGGCTGCCTTCCATACTTTTTCACATTTGCTGGTTTTATAACTTTCTATCTCATGGGGTTAGATCGGGTACTTGAGTCTGTTTTAAGGCTACATGCTGTCTTAAGCTCTTATTCATGACAGCCTTCTTCCAGTAAAATAAGTGTCAGAACATTTTACAGTTGACTAGCAGTAGCTTTTCGTGGTCATGAAAACACATGAAACATGCTTCTGTTTGATTGCATGCAGTTAGTAAGTCAATTTGTTCCCCCTTCTTTGAGCTAATTTTGACACAGTTTTAAAGATAAGATTTAATAAACCATTTGAATAATTGAATTAATTTATAATATAAAACTTTTAGTGAACAAATTGTTTAATTTTTTTTTTTATTTTACTTTGAGACCATTATTTTCTTCAACTAAAAGTAGTTCCAGTTTGCACGTCATACCAATGTGCTTTTATGTGCTTCTTAAATTTAAAAATCAGAATTTAATTTTAGTTGCTTAGTACTTACTTAACAGAGACATTTCACCAGTGTATGAAGACTGATCATGCATAGTTCATTTCTTAAAGACTATGATGTTTACAAAGATTCAAGACACTCAAAATGTTAGTTTGCCAAAACCTGTAGAAGGCAATTATTTGTTTATGTTAATATGGTGTGTGGATGTATGCTTGTGTCCATATTGTAAGTTTGTTGTGCTTTCTTTTTCACTTCTACAAATCAGAGTATTGACCATTGACTCCTGGCAACAGCAGTAAAACGATCTTCATGCTTGAGTAGCTCATACTGGCCTTTACAGAAGGGAATGATAGCCATAATCTTTCCCTACCTGCAGTATTTACATTAAAGTGTTAAGCTAATAAAATCAGTTTCTGATGATCAAATTTAGTAAGTTGAACATTATGGAGTTTGATATTTGTGTATCACAAGTGTGCTTTTTAAGTGATGTGCCTTTTAACTTCATTTGTGATTCTTACTAGTGGGGCAATCTTGTTATGAAGTTGGTAGACTGGTTTTTCATCAGGGAAGTTGGATGCTGTACTTGAATTGTTGGTCTGCAAGAAAACAGAGTGCTTCTCTAGAGTATTAAGCCAGGGTGCTGAGACAGGGGTTTATGTCAAAGTTTGTTTTGGTGATGGCATAAAAACATACCAGGTTCTGAAATCCAGTTACTATATTAAATTTCATCACTTGTTTTTTAGGTATTCCAATAACTGTACCACCTCCAGGTAAAACCTTTTTCATGTTTTCTCCATCATTGTTAATGAACATGAACTTTCCAGCTTATAGTTGCAGGAGGGACAGTTTTGATGTGGTTAGGATGCACTAGGCCACTGGGATTTCAAGGTCCTATTTTCAGCTCTGCCTCTGCTTCATTCCAGTGTTAAGACATTTCAATTTCCTAAACCTGTTTCACCCATTTCTATAGAAATAGATATTCTCACCTTATCAATTTGGGAGGAAAATATAGGACATATGAAATAAATCACCAAAAGTTTTATATCAGTGATTTTTATGGTGTATAAAATTGATCCAAAGAGAAAAGAAAAATAATTTATCTTGACTTTATCATGGCTTCTGATTGTTCACCCACTGTCATAATTCATTGTCATGAGAAAATATGTTCTGAGCTACACAGCAAGTTTATGACTTAATAAGTAATCAAGTACTTGTTCTTCGAGTGGTAATTAATTGGGCATTGTGAATGTGTAGTCAGTAGGGGTATTTATGTGGCCCAGTGTTTTACATTTTTGTCAATGACTTCTCTTTTATAATGTAATGGTGAAAACAATAGAGAGTATATTTAATAAGTTCAGTGTCAAAAAACAAGGAATATGAATAAAATTGCTAGTGATGATGCTAAGAAGAGTGAGTCTCAATTCCAAATGTCCTGGATGAGCAGAAAGGGAAGTTTAGATTCCAAAGGGTAGTGTACATACTTAGCTAGGGATCCAGTCACTGACCATGTATGGTGTAGCTGAGAAAAGGCTGACCCGGGGACATCTAAGGGACTCTTGTGTCTTTTTAGTCTAAAAGACAGTATGCATGTGAAACTGTCATGTAGGATGTGAACTTGAGGACTACTGTGGGAACTGCTAAATCTGGGCCTACTTTGATGTAAATAGAAAAGTTACAGGTGCTAAAACTGGACAGACTGACAAAGTAAACTTGAATAGCTGAAGCAGAGCTACAGATTGATTAATTGAAGTGTTGAGATGAAATGAGAGAACTGGGATTTATGTCCCTAGAGAATACTGGAAAGGAATTAGTAGAAAGTTGTCAATAAGTAGAAGACAATGGAGGACAGCTATGGACTTGTCTCTGTCAGAATGTGAACCAGAGGACAAAAGATTGAAACTGTTGAATTTGATGCATTTTCTAATAGTAAGGTTGTTAAAACCTGGGGGTAAGGGGGAGGTATCAAAAGTTGTGGAACTGTGAAGTATTTGCCTGTGACAGTGTTACGTTCTGGCTTTAGAAGTCTAGAGGAGACTACTGCTGAGGTCCCTTTAACAGTGCTATTCTGGGTTTTCATCTAGCTATGCACGTGACTGAGAGTGCTTATCTCACAATACAAAGGTGCAAATTATTTGCCTCAAGACTAACTTTAAAATTCCATTATGTGCCTTTCTTTGTAAAGTAGTTCACTGGGCTGTGTTATTTGAAACATTTCACGGTGGACGTTCTTGCTGTGAACACATATATTTCCTGGTTAGATTTTACTTATAAATTATACTCTTTAAAGAAATTTCCATAAATCTGAAACTTAGACTATTTTTAAAATGACATAAATGCTATTTTAATTTGATGTAAATTTTGTGTTTCTTCAAAATATAATCTTATGGCAAAACTACTATGTTTTTGTTTGTTTGTTTGTTTGTTTTTTTAATGTGGAAAAGGTAAGGCTTTAAGACTAACTTTCTTAAATACACAAAATGGGCTGTGTGTGGTGCTGAAAATAAGACCAGGTGTCCTGACAATTTGTGCTTTCTGTGTTAGGCCAAACTGTTAATTAACATTATTGCTCTAAAATTGTTTATAAGTTTCAGCTTTATTTTTTTCCTGTTCATAATGATATAGAGAAGCACGTTTGTGTCCCCAGAAAAATATTAGTTATGCTCAGCAACTGTGTTTCACTCTTGCCCTTACATATGCACCCTGTTAATTATCTTATTTTATGGTTGGATGTTTCAGGTTTCCCCCCTCCTCCAGGCGCTCCTCCTCCATCTCTCATACCAACAATAGAAAGGTAAAGGTACAGCACTTCGAGTACTCTGAGTAGACCTTACACAACATGTCTTTGCTAGTATTTTCTAGGGTTTTTATAGACACAGCTCCTGCCTATTGATTCGTAAGTTTAATCTGTATTAAGTACTTTTATGTAATGATAGCCTAATGCCAAACAAAACAGGGCAAAGAAAATCTTCAAGAAATAAAAATAGTGTGTTAGAAATCATTAATAATAATGAGTTTGAATGTAGAGGAAAGGGAAATGAACTATAGTTCTTGTACCTTAATAAAAAAAGAAATGCTGTTTTCTTTTTGCTACCCTGCTACATCTCTACTTCCACACGGAAGAACCATGTCCACTCTCTAAGGCAGTGACCTTATTTTCTCACATGTTGTATTTAACTTTCTTACTCTTCTGTACTGAATGAAGCCTAGTCACCAGTGGGAGTATATGTATTAAAACAACTTTAGGATTTCAAATCAGTGTCTTGAGCTTATAGCCTCTCTAGGCTCAGTTGTGAACAGCACATGTCCTGACAGGTGGAACTCACTAGTAAATGAGAACTATCCCCTTCACTCCAAGTGGAGACGCTAAACACTAATTGTCAGTTATGTAAAAGCACAGCACAGTTGGGCTCATTTTATAGGGTGGCATCAAGCCATCCATGTTTTTAAAGTGCTGCTCCAGAATGCGAATTGTGGGAGGTAAAGATTTGGTTTTGCCACGTTCTTGTTGGGCACATACTTGTTTTTCAATCAAAATGTCTATTTAAAGTACTGTTGATTGACTTATAACAAACTTATAAGCATTAAAACTGATTTTTCTAGCATTAAGTTTTATACCTCAAGCATTCTTATTAGCATCAAAATTTCCCTATATGTTACTGTGAAAGCTGAATTTGATTGTATGAGTCATGCTAAATAGTGCCAACAAGCAACTACTAGCTAGGTCTTAATGTTTTTGAGGTGTTTTGAGTCCATGTTGTCATATTAAAAAATAGCAAGACCCTTGTTTTTAGGGTCTTTATTGTTTAAAGGCTAAATTTTATTGTTTTGCTGACTTTTCGTTTGTACTGAACTATTAAGATTGAGTACTTAATTTGCATCAGACATAAAGCTACTTCTTTCCTCCACAGTGGCCATTCCTCTGGTTACGACAGCCGTTCTGCTCGGGCATTTCCATATGGCAATGGTAAGTTACTTGCCACCCAGATCAGCTGTGAGTTGGTATAGTACATAGTGGTACAGAAATAGAAACATTTTCATGGGTTAGAAAAGTCTTTATGCAGTAAGTAAGAAATATTAATTGAAAGTGTTAAGTCTGTATATATGCCAGAGTACTTAAGAGAATATACTTTTATCAATTGATGCTTTAAAAAAAAACAGTGGCATAAGAGGTATGGGTAGTTCAGCTTTTTCTGAAATTTGTCATGAAATGATTTAAGATTTATCTCAGACTCATTGTCCATGAGTCATGGCATCCAGCTAACATTTTTTTTTTTCATTTACATAGGTTTTTGTAAATCATGTGTGTGCCCCCCCAACACACACTTTTTATTTGTAACAACTTTACTCATACCAAGAGTTTCTGATACCTTCTTTCCTTTAAGGATGTGATGATTTATAATTTATAATGATTTAGCCTTACCAAATTCGTTGGTCAGTAAGGAGATAGGCAGGTGACCAGACAGCAAAGTACTTGTCTTGAGAATTGAGTAAAAGGAGTCACCTCAGTAGAACAGTTGGTGACAACTTACATGCTACACAAAAGCATGAGCTAAAGGGAAATGGTAGGCTTGAGAACTGAAAGTTTGGTGTGTCTGAACCTCAGAGAACTTGTACTCACACTCAGCAGTGTAGGCTTACCTTAGAGATAGAGCAAGTTTGTTTTCCAGATCAACACAATAAAGCAAACATGACAAAATGCATTGTGTAAAGTCTTTTATTTCCCAGTGCATAGAAAAGTAATGTTTGCTTCTGTTAAGTTCTATAAATGTACAGTATTATGCTTCAAGAAGCATATAGCCCTTATTTTTTTTTTTTTAAATGTTACTAAAAAGTGCTAGTGATCACTTGAGCCCCTCCTCAGTTAGGATATTTTTGCTTGTAGAGAGTTTGTTTGTGGGGTCAGGGTAGTGGCTACTAACAGTCACTGTGACAATATCTTAAGGTTATGATATTGCATCTTTTATAAGGGATATCCTGTAGCAGTGTGATGCTGATGGCTGTGATGGAGTCAACCCTCCCATATGGTACTACTTCTTCAGGAACTGAGGCTATGTGCTATTCATGCTGTTGACACTTGCGTAGTGTTCACTAGCATACACTTCATCTCTGTTCCTCCACAGAGAGCATTTCACTTTCCACTTCAGGTCTCTTTCCATATTCCTCTGTGCAGGTACTTGCTCCACAGTCCTGAATCCCTCCCAGTCTCTCTTGCTGGCTCATGTTGATGTCAATAGCTTTACTTCCTCTTCTACATCATGAATATTCTGAATGGCATCCAGAACTAGAAGATTTCAGTTTTCTTTTTCTGGTAATAGCAGAGGAATCAGTATGCCAGCAGTAGCCTTAGGAAATTTAGACCTGAGATAGAGTTACTCCTGAGCACAGCTGTACAATGATTTTTGTGTTTGCAGGCATGAAAACAACATGAATTGCACCCCACATTTTCATCAGTGCTTTTGAGTGACTGGACACATTGTCAGTGAACAGAATTTTGAAAGGAATCTTTTTTTTTTTTTTTTTTTTTTTTTTGAGTAGCAGGTCTTGGTGATGGGTTTAAAATAGTGAGGCAAGTTGTGGACAGTGTGCTACTACCCACACCCTTTAAAGCATTTACAGAGCACTGGAAGAACCCTAGACCTTCGTGAGTGGTTAATGGGCATTGACTTCAACTTAAAGCCACTGGCTACGGTAACCTTGCAGCAAGATTTTGATTTGTCTTTAACTATAAAAGCTCTAAGTGGCATATTTTTCTAAGAGAAGACTGCTCTGTACTTAAAACCGCTTGGTTCTTGCATCCAGCCTTCATTGATTCTCAGCCTCCTAGATAGTTTTTCTGTCTGTACCTCGCACTAAACTTTGTTGAGATCAATTCTCTAGCATCATAATCCAGTTTCTATTGTCTTTGGATTTACTTTTCTAACTTCTTTACCTTGCCCAACTTTCATAGAATTGAGGAGAGTTAAGACTTTGCTGTTGGTTGGTGTATGGGTTGCTTTATCATATAATATAAGATTGCTGCAAACTTTCAATTTACTTTTTTAAAAAACATTGTTTTGAAGCTTAATAAAACCAACTGTACCTTTATGTAGTGCTATGGAGTATGAATTTATAAACAGATTTATAAGGTTGCTAGATTTACATTTAAAAACACTCCCATCTGCCTATTTATTATGAGAATATTATGGGCTTGTTGGGTGAGGAGAAAGGCTTGCATAGCTGTTATGCCTTCTTGGTCTTGGAACAAGCAGCTATTGAGCATGTAGGTGGGTAGGAAAAACAAAGCTGTACACAGTTGTTAGGTGATGCACCCTCCAAAGACAGACAGAAGAGAAAAGCATGCATATTATCTTGTATCATTAGGTGACATAAGAGGCACAGAGGCTAGAAGAGTCTGGCTTATATGGCATCTGTAACAGCTAGTAAATGAGAACAAAAAGTGCCTTCACTGTCTATCCCTAAATGTACATCTGTATCACCCTCACAGAGGTGTAGACAACATTGAAGGAGATAGGGTGGAATGTTGTAAAGCAGGGCCTGTCTTCCAACCACGCCATCCTCCTCTAAGTAAACCTTAATTGGGGTTCACCCACTAACAAACCAACTGAAGAAATGGCTTAGGCCGTGATTCCATGATGAATGCTTAACCACCACGATTGAGGGCCTGGGTTCAATCCCTGCAACTGAAAGGATAATGCAATGAAGTCATTACAAAAGGAACTAGTGGTGGGTCTCCAAGCTAATCGTCTCCAATGATCAGTTTTCACTCTTCCTAGTAAAGAGAGCAAGGGATATATACATGAGCTTTTGTGAATTTGATTTCCGGCCTGTGAACAAATGGGAGGGGTAGAGAGCTTTCAGCTATGTGGTTTCTCAAGTGTTGTTTCAGAGTAGCATGTTGTGATCTCTTATGGGAGTAGTCCGGATGTGGACATTATTATGATGAATATCCTTTTCCTTCTGTGAAGGCAAAGGAAATTTTAATGGATTTCAAAGGCATTTCTGTGATAAAAATCTGTGTCCTGAGGATCCGCTTCTGAATATCTTCAACAAGCTCTTAAAGGGTGTGTCAAACCCAAAGTGTGTTAGTTACACTTACTTGTTTTTCAGTCCCCAAAGGTAGTGTATGACTGTGTTCCTCTTGTGGTTACACGGCCTGGGCTGGAATCTTACTTTGCCCTTTGGAGGTCTTGAGTCATTAAAGTGAAAGTAGAGCATTTCCCTAAGGCCGTGGGATTGATTACCTTGAAGCACTTTGCCTGCTCTTTACCAAGTGCCTCAATGTTAGCTATCATTTTTATAATCACCACCATCTCCAGCAAGCTCCCTCCCTTTTTTCTACCCTTGAAGCAGTAAGTATTGTTGAAACCTAGGCTCTGTGGTTACCTGTGCTGGGGTCTTGGGTTCAGCTTATCTTAGGTACCTTCCATGATCTATAATACCTAAATCTTTGCTTCACGTAAACTGAAAGTAGGACTCTAGCTTAGTAGGATACTGGTAATATTTGGGTATTCAGTAAGTACTGCTCATTGAGTTCCTTTGTTTGATTTTTACCTTTTTAAAAATGGCATTGGCATTTTCTGCCATTCTGTCCTCCTATATGTTTGCACTAGTCCATATATGAAAGTCATTCTGGATTACTGACCCAGCCTGGTAGAACTTATTAAAACCTGTAAATTAAGAACTTAACTTTTTCTCAGAGTGATAGGTGTATATTTCTGTTGTAAGGAAGCAAGCGTCTCCCAGCTCTCCTCCCAAGAGACAAGCCTTCAATTAGAAAGCCAGTTGTAAAATTAGTAAGGAGAGTCAGAGGTTTCCCTTATCCCAGCCAAATGAGGCTTTACAATAAAGACAACAACATAGCTTCTTTTCAGTTCTATTTTACCTTTATTTTGTTTCCTTTAGAATTTATAATCTATCCTCATACCCCCTCATAACATAACATGATAACTTCTGGATATGAATGAAAGTCTGCTTGTAAAGTGAAACCTAGTTTAAAAACAGATATTACAGTAATATTAAGAGACAATCTTTTCCTTCTATTTTTATTTTGGCTCACAGATTTAGAGGTTCCCATTCATAACTTAGACAAACATATGACTCAATTAAGTCTTGTCTGAATTGTGTAATGAAGCAAAGCCATTAGCCTAATTTGAGGATAGAAATGAGTGAAAGAAGGCATGTATCACCCACAGTCCTGGAGAACATGCTTCTTATGACCTAAAGCTTCATAATAGGCCCAGCTTTTCTTCTGAAAAAAACATAAAATTTGTTTTGTTGATTAGGGGTGTTTTGTTTGCGTGTTTGTCTGTGCACCAACCATGAGCATCCTTGATGACTATGGAATCCATATGAGGAGTCAGATCCCCAGAACTATGGTCTTCTAGAACAGTAGCCAGTGCTCTTACCCCTTCATCTTCATGAACCAATCACCCCAAATCCTCTCCCATGTGTTTTTATGTCATGTATTCAGAATATAGACTTTTACAAAATACTTAATGTATATGAATGCTTTACTTACATGTGTGTCTACACACCATGTGCATACAGTACCCATGAATAGCAGAAGCAGGCATCCTGGATCTGGAGTTACAGTTATGAGCTGCCATGGAAGTGCTGGAAAATGTACTAATGTCCTCTGGAAGAGCAGTCAGTACTCTTAACCTTACTAAGCCATCTCTCTATTCCTCAGAATGTTGACTTTTAAAAGTGAAAATAAGCAAATGGATTGACTATGGTTTATTTTTTTGTTTTTTTTTTTATGGTGGTTTCTTTTGAAATTGCTATTTGTATTTAATAATATGTGAATGATACATGAACTCTCTTAACATAGAGATAATAGTATCTTCTAGTTTTTCTTTTGTAACTTATTGAGCTTATTTTAATCTTCAAAGGGATATATAGTTTATTTGCTCAACTTTTTTATTTTAGGTCTCCTTTCTAAAATAATTTTTCTTCACTATCTTGAATACTAAGTTTTGTTTTGCTTTATTTTTTGTTGCTTACTTACAAATGTCTTTGTTTTACTGTTAAAATGTTTTGGGGGTGGTTTTTGTAGTTGTGGGTATTGAACCCATTGCTTTGTGCATGCTGTAGGCAAGTGTTCACTCAGAGAGCTACACCTAAGTCTTTGAAATATAATTTTTGTGTTTCATTTTCTCTTAGTAGTTCAGTGATGTTTAGTGTCTGGTTCCTGCTTTTGATATTGGGCATTTTCTTGCTGAGTGAAGAGTGTCATATTGAGCTCCATAACCTCTGATGTTAATGTGCTTTTTTTTAGTTGCCTTTCCCCATCTTACCAGTTCCGCTCCCTCATGGCCTAGCCTTGTGGACACCACCAAGCAGTGGGACTACTATGCACGAAGAGAGAAAGACCGAGACAGAGACAGAGAGAGAGACCGAGACAGAGAGAGAGACAGAGACCGGGACAGAGAGAGAGAGCGCACCCGGGAGAGGGAGCGGGAGCGGGAGCACAGCCCCACCCCCAGTGTTTTCAACAGGTTTGTTGGGTGTGAGGGCGTGGACATATTTCGTTTATACTCTGCATTTTTATTTGGTGTGAGGAAGTGGATTCCAGATCATTGGATAAAGGTTGCTCAAGGTATGACTTAAAAAAGCCATTTGAAATCATACTCATTCTTGAGGATTCCTGTTACCATATGGGAATTTTATATCCCCTCACAGATTGCTGTCTTGTTACCAAAAACTAATTTCTCTTTAATTAATTGATAATTCATATAATTTCTAATATGTATTATTTAAAATTGCCACTTTAAATATGTAAAAAAATAATATTTTTTAAAAGCATAAATAAGCTAACTTTAGCAGTTGGAATTTCTTTGTGCATGAATTTTCATATGTGTGTCACATTTCTAAAGGAATTCTCAAGTGTTTTCTACAGTACACATAAGTCAGCTTAAAGAGGTCTTAATGCATATGCAAAGGTCCTAATGTAAAAGGTTTTGAAAGCTAGACAGAAATCTGTACTTTTTATGTATATTAAAGATTTGCCTGTATGCATCCTGAGAACTACAGCTGACTTCATTTTACTTACTTACATTTTAGTAAATGACTACCTGAATCAGGGATACATTCACACTCTACATTGGTAAACTGCTTGATTTCATCCAGAAATATACTTAACTGTCTATGTAGCTCAGTACCAACATTTATCTACCTACCTATGAAAACAGGTAGTGAGATTAAAAGTTATATTTCATTTACTTTAGTCTATACAGTTAATAAGAACAGTGACCAATTTTCAGAGTGATAATGTTTATAATCATAGACTCATCCTTATAAATTAGTATGGAGTCTAAATCTCCTGTCCGCTGAGAACATGATAAGGCAGCGTGGAGACTGAGTTTCCAGTAGAGCCATGTTCGCTGCTGGAAATGTGACTGTGGTATCATGTTTTATTCTCTTAAAATTAGTTTTGAAAAATCTCGTTTTTTTGTTTTTTTAAAAAAAATCATTTTTTTGATTCATATGATTGACATTTTGAGCCCTGTTCTAAGCCAGAAATGATGCTGTATCCTGAAGGTACATAAATATTCATACATTGTCTATACAGTTAGTGCTGTATATAGTGACTAGGACTCGTTTTCTTAGTGGAAGAGTGTATGACAAAGAATGGGAAAAGATGATTAAAATGCCTTTTCTTCTATCCAGTTTGCTCATGAATTACACATAGTACGCATTTAATACAATTTTATTGATCAAATAGGTAAACAGTGTCAGCATGTACATGTAAGTGGGGCATACATATTGGCCATAGCTGCTTAAGTGCATGATTCTGTTCAAGAGCAGTAGTTTTCAGGAAGCTGACTGGTTTCTGCTGTAGTTGAAATGGTACCTTTGAGGCAGCACATCTAAAAACAATATGTGTGCAGTAGTTAAGGAGCTTAGTGCAGAAATGCTTAGGAACGTAATTCTTACATCAGCATCACACACATTCTTGCTCAGGGGCTACTGAGCTGCTAACATGGAAAACATTGGTTAAGTCGCCATGTTTGCATTTTCAGGTTGCTGAGTTCTAGTTCTACTTAATTAAATATGAGTAAAAGCTTAAGGCCAGAAAGACAAAAAGGTGAGGAATTCTGTGTTTCAAATTGTCCTAGGAAAAACCTTACTGGGGAATGTACATGGGAAGTAAAAGCTATTTGTTTCTAAAGACTGACGAAAATATTCTAAATCAAAATGTACATCGTATGCCTCTCATTACAAATTACAGGATCATTGTTTTGAAAATGAAAAACCAGTCTTAACATCTGTTTTTGAGGCAGTTTGTGTGCCAGAAAGAAAGCTGGGTGCTGTGGGATGTTTGAAGTGTACTCTAATGAGTTCCAGGCCTGTGGGGGGTGGGGCGGGATGGGGACCAACCTTTGCAGAGTAGCACCCCTGTCAGAAGCGGGGGAGGGGATGCTACCTCTTTCCTGCAGGAGACCTTGCCAGAGTCTGTTCTTCTTACGTTCTCTTCAAAGGCCCCAAAGTTAGCAAGAAATTTATGGTAGGGCGCGGAGTGCTACACATGACAAATTGTGAAATAACTGGTCTTCATTACTTTTACATAGCCTAGTTGGAATCATTCAGAGAAACCTCATTTATTGATGGAGCTAATTGTAATGTTCATTTGTCATGGTGCTGTTTTGTTTTGCCTTGGAGAGATTATTAGAGGCTTAATAACCTTTGTAGGAAATTGTCTGCTTCTGAAATATTAGGTACTAAATTCATTGAAGACTTCCATTTATTTATGATGTTGTGTGTACATGAGCACATGCTCATCCTATAGTAGGTTAGAGTCATGTCAGTCTACAATGAGGTTAGAGTCATTTCAGTCTACAATATGAAACCTGGGGAATCAAACTTCAGTTTGTCAGGCTTGGCAGTAAGTGTCTCCCACTGAGCTATCCTGTCAGGCTCCAAAATTCAAGGCCAAATGTGCTGGGCGTTCATGGTACTCTGTCATGGTACACTATCAATGACGTGCTCTTTAGGGAAAAACATGGCTTTACTCATACATGCACCTATGCACATGTGTACATTAAAATATGTTTTTATAAAATGTCTTACAATTTTAACATATCCTGGGTCTGTGTTTGGGCAGCAGGATGTTCTGTCATTACACAGCATTACTGAACCACTCCTTTTGCTGGGTAGTCATGGGCTGCTTTGTTCTTTTATACCAGCATATGCTTTTTCCTGGTTCTATTATTTCTACCAGATCTTGAACATCTTGTTGCTGCATACAAATTGCTAGTTAATTTGTATTAAACATAAGCTGTGTTTATTCTAAATGACAGAAGTTTCTGATACTAGGTTCTAAAATATCCATGCAAAGTTCAAAAAGGAAAAAGCCAGGCATAGTAGTGCATGTGTGTAATCCCAGAATTCCAAAAGGTGAGGCAAGAAGAGTGGATTCATTTGCCAACATGGGCTGCATAGTGAGAAGAAGAAAAAAAAACTAAAAAAAAAAAAAGGAAGACTTAAAAGGATTAATGAAGTGATGAAGAATACAGTTAAGGGATATAAAAGAAGGGGGAAGTCAGAAAAAATATTAACTCTGGTAATCAATTCTGTTTTGTGAGTCTCTAATTCTATCCAAAATCAGAAAATAGAGCTTTACCTTGTATTTATACATTTGAAGATTTTAGCTATGTGTCCTCTTTTAACACAGAGGACAGCGGGGAAGGGTGTGGATGAAGTAGTTGGATGCCCTGGGGTTCATGTGTGCTGTGTGGGCCTGCAGGCTTTGATGTCTTATTCTTATGCATCTGCCTTTTAATGTGGAAGCTACTGTGAGCTATACATTCTTAGGCTCTTTACCACATGGCCAGTGCTTTGGAGTTTGTTGTAGATATGAGATAAACATTTAATTATAAAAAGGAGGCAAGAAGAAATAAACCTGTTTAAAATCTAAATTAGCTGTAGGTCTTTTTTTCCCCCCAGAAATAAAATGTGACATAATAGGGTACCTGTCATTAAAAGCAGGATAGGACAGAGCAGATGGTCATTTTTCTAGTGTGGTATTTTCTTAAGTTAGATGTGTTACTCGGTGTAGGCAATACTTGTTTTCCAACATAAGAAGTTAGTATACAGGCCTCTTCTTAGGCTTCAGAAACTTTTCCTTTTATAGTCAGCTAATTTAATAGTCCTGATAGTGGTATTTCCACTTTTATTGCAGTGATGAAGAGCGATACAGATACAGGGAGTATGCAGAAAGAGGCTATGAGCGCCATAGAGCTAGTCGGGAAAAGGAGGAACGACACAGAGAACGGCGTCACAGAGAGAAAGAGGAAACCAGACACAAGTCCTCTCGCAGGTTTGTTCTGATGGTGGCGCTCCCTCCCTCCCACCCCCTTAGTCTTAGTGTGTGGGGGGATGGGGCACAATACAGTGGGCCTTTTAGGAAGTGAAATACTTCCATTAGCCAACCAATGAATAAGACTGCTCCTAACTGAATGACCAGGGACAGTTTGTCATACTTTGTTTATCTTATGTGAATTGATGTTTTGTCTGCATGTATAACTGTGTAAGGGTGTCAGATCTTTAACTACAGACAGTTGTTAGCTGCCATGTGGTTGCTGGGAATTGAACTCAGGACCTCTGGAAGAACAGTCAGTGCTCTTAACCTCTGAGCCATCTCTCCAGCCCCCATACTTTCTTTCTTAAGGTGTCAGCAGTTTTTAGATCTAACAAGGTTGCATCTCTTTTAATATCTTCCAGACTAAAGTAAAATATTTGGGTGTTTTTCCCCTTATTATCTCTTTGATAGAGGGGAATCTGGGCATATGAGACAGTCTTTATAATATTAAAATGCTGTTTGGTTTAAAGAAAAAATCTGAGGCCTGCAGTTCTAAAATAAAAAAAAAAAACCCTAGAAATTATTTTAATGCTCATTGTGTCTGAAAATTCACCTTATAAAATAGTATTTCCTGTTCTACGTTATTATACTTCAGTTTCTAATTGGTAAAGCCTTTCACAACAAAGTAATAAGCACTAGGAGACTTTGATGGTATGGGTGACAATAACCCCATGGCATAATTTGTATAAAATCTTACAGTCATCAGCAAACAAATGGGTTTAAGCTAAACCGCGGCTTATTTAGACCTGATGACTTTTGTCACCGTCTGTTACTTAAGCACTGTTACACACTTCTTTCCTTCCTGCAGCAACAGTAGACGTCGTCATGAGAGTGAAGAAGGGGACAGTCACAGGAGACACAAGCACAAAAAGTCTAAAAGGAGCAAAGAAGGAAAAGAGGCTGGCAGTGAGCCGGTCCCCGAACAGGAGAGCGCCGAAGCTGCTCCTGCTGAGTAGGCTCCTCCTTTTATGTATGTCAGCCCCAGAAATAGATCCTGTAAATCTCCTTATTTTTCTGGATAATGTTTAAGAAATATACCTTTAATCTTGTTCTGTTAGAATGAAACGTTAACTTTTTCTTTCCCTAAATAAAAATGTGCATTTTTTTGTGTTAAGTTAAAAATCTTTGTCTTGTAATATTTAAAGAATAAAAGACAGAAATGACTTTATAGCCAAGAAAGGAATGTGAAAGTAAGCAGGGAATTTTGAACTAAGGTTGGCTATGTACACAGTATGATGAAGATGAAGGACTCACGATGGCTAACTTCTAGGTAGTCAGGTACTCTTGAAATGACACTGCTCTTCATCTTAATACTTTTGCGTGTTCAAAGAACTTGGACACATTCTTGATATCACAGTTTTTGATAGCAGGTTTTTAATGTTGTAAAGGTGGGTTCAAAGTATCTACATGGGCCATTTTTATATCTAAATTCATAGATGGTAGGAGGCACATGTATAGACATAGTTGTGACTGGCACAGTGCTGGACTACTTACTCCATGGCCATCTGTTTGAGCTAAGGTCAAGGTGGTTTGGCTGCTGTTAAAATATCTTCCAAGGTTCATTGGTGGAATAGAATGTGGGGTGATATATATATATACACATTTTATATATATATATATATATATATATCATCACTGTTCTACACATGAAAATAAACTCAATGATAGTAGTGTTAGGTTAGTTATTTCTTAGTAAAACCAAAAATCCAAGCTTAAAATCTGGACTAAGCCCAGGAGGGAATACAGAGCAGCAGTGGTGATGGCCAGAACTTGGTGTGTTGAAGAATCACTTAGAGCCACAGGTAAGAGGACAGCTGTCATTTAGAAAAGATTGATTTCTCATTTTAAATCCTCTGCCGTTAAATTTAAATGCCCATAATGTGCTCTTTCTTGAACTCCATGTATACCAACCATATTTTTAATTGATTTGAATTGTGTCATACAAACCATTTTTTATTGAATAGAAAAATATAAACAAAGATTTGGAGTGATGAGAAATCCTCCACACTGAATAAAAACTTATTAGCTTTTATTTTTGAAAACAGTCTTCTGAGGTGTAACTTGTTTTAATATCATACTTTTCCTGGCATTTTTCTTTTTACAATATATTCTTTAAATACAAAAATTGACAAGATAAATACAGTTTTACCTAGCCTATCTGTGATCCTTTTTTATTTTCTAAGATCCATCATTGTTTTCATAAAAAAGTACCAGGCCAAGAAGCAATAGTGAGAGTAATTCTTCCTTTAAGTTCTTTGAGCATCCTTGCCAAGCAAGCATGTATCATGCCCGACGTACTCCTACCGTTGACAGCAAGAAGAATGTCACCACATCTAAAAGCAAAACAAAAACCCAGGATCATGAGCAGAATTACTTTATAATGAAGTTACTCAGAGTGGACTTGGGTGGTCCTAGTGTTTACCATATTTGTACATTTTAATTCTGATTTGTTCCTTTTTATTTAAAGTCTGCAAGCTCTATTCAGCTTGCACTAGAAGATATAGTAGTATAGGAAATTACAATATGGGACTAAGGCCAGTTGTAATTTTTTATTTTAAATTTTTTGAGACAGAGTTTCACTATGTAACAGTCCTGACTGACCTAGAAATTCACTTTGTAGACCAGGCTGGCCTTGAACTCAGAGCTCTGTCTGCCTGCCTCTGCTCCCTGAGCACTGGGACTAAAGGCATGTGCCACCACTACCTGGCATAATTTTGAATTTCTTAACGCTAACTGGTATACTCTATTTTTCATTCTCCAAGAATGTATAGGAAATACTATTGTGAATAAAGTAAAAAGAATATACTTTTTTTTTTTTTCAGGTGGGGCCAGGTTTTTACGTGTAGACAACAAAGTACTTGAATATTATTTTTGCTAAATAATTACCTAATTCTTCCGTCGTTGTATGCTGGTGTTCCTTCAACAATGGATTTGATAAAAAAAGGTTTGTTCCCATTGTGTTCTTCATAACCACCTACAATGCAGAAGCCCAGACTTCCTGCTGTGTTCCTCCGTAGGGTCACATCTCTACACTTATATAAGTACCTGAAATAGAATGTAATTAGTGTATGTACAGTTGCATTTACTGGTTGTAACTTCATCTCTCATTCCGAAGTTACATTTTGGACATTTAAAAACAAAAATGAAATAGTTACTGCATATGTCACCCCCAGAAAGGACAGTAACTTTTCAGGCTCTTAGCCAGCTTTTGTATTTGATCCCTTTTCCGTACCCAAAACAACCTTTCAACAAAAGGACCTCATTATTGTGTTCTGTTTATGTCTCTGCTGAGAAAGATGGCTATGTTTTGGCTAGAGACACCATAATGCATGGTCTTATATGAGCCAAAAGTTCTAATGATAAGCCAAAGTGGAGCATACTGAGGGAATATAATTTTTATATTTTGTGGCCTTACATAATTCTTAAGGCAAACTTTCTTTGAATTAGTGAATTACAATGAAATAATCGCAATGAAAATAATTTGAGCTTATGCTAATGAACTTCATTAAGTTTAGAATTTCTATTGGCCCTTGAAAAGTACTGGCATATAATCATATAAACAAAGAAGACTGTAGACGTAAGATAATAAACAGTGGGTCAGAAGGAGTAGGACAGTTGTAGGAGTAAAGTCAACATGGCATCAACAGAAGCAGCCAGAGACGGTATTGCTGACCTAAGACTCAGTGGAATCCTCAACTAGTATAGTTGTGGCTGTTAGAGCTAATTGCAGACTGCTGTGTTATGGTAGAGAGATGTGTCAGGAGCTGGAGTTTCCTCCGGGACCCCTTGTCTATCTTGTGTGTTATCTGTGGTCTAAGAACTGCTTTGGCTGAAAGGTAGTGTTTTTATGTTGGTAGAAATGAAGGTGTTTTGTTTATAGACTGTACCTTAAAATAATCAATTGCCTTTTGATAATCAATAAAAATGATCTTGTGAAATGTTAAACAATGAAGTTTGGTCATTATACTGCTGCTGCCCTTTTTTATCATTTAATAGCTGTGATGGCTCTTCCTGGTCACAGCTTGAGTACATCTGGAATAAACTCAAGAGGCTGGATATGCCTGGGAGGGATTTTTTTTATTTGCAATTAAATTATTTGAAGTCAGAAAACCCACTTTGTTTGGATGGGTTTCTTTGTGTAACAGCCCTGGCTGTCCAGGCAACTTACTCTGTAGACCAGGCTGGCCTTGAACTCACAGAGTTATATGCCTTCTGAGTGATGGGAAAAAAGGTGTGCACCCCCACTGTTCATGGGAAGACCCACCTTTAATGTGGCTCTTTTGAGATGGGAAGATGGACCTTTAACCTGGGCCGCACCTTCTGCGAGCAGCCTGTATAAAGGACATGGAAGGAGGATGCTTGCCCTCTGTGCCTGCTGGCTCTTGCTCGCCCTGGCAAGTCCATTCCTTTACATTAGAGTCGACTTATTCGGGATTCCAGCACCTACTCAAGACCAATTGAGATGTCCAGCCTAAGGGACTGGCTTCTTGGACCTCCTATTGGTAGACAGCTTTTGTTGGACTAGCTGGACCATATCCTGTAAGCCATTCCAATAAATCCTATATATATCATTTCTGTTCCTCTAGAGAACCTTGACTAATAACTTTTCTAATGCAGTTGCTTTCATTTGAAATAGAACAAGCCCCATTTTGTTTTGTCTGCATTGGCATCATACCCATTTTCTTTCATTGAGATAACAGAAGTATAAATGAATTTTATTTAGTGGAAACTCATTTTTATTGAGTTTATTGTCTTATTTCCTAGAAATCCTCCTGTCAGAAAGCATATGCATCCTGCCTGTAAGAGCAATGGTCTACTGGATATCACACTGTTAAGTTCAGTTTATTTGACCATTAGGAAAAGCATCACACATTCCCACCTTGGTGGGCAGTGGTTCTCAATCTTCCCAATGCTGTGACCCCTTTAATATAGTTCCTCGTATTGTGTTGACCCCTCTAACCATAAAATTCTTTTGTTGCTACTTCACAATTGTCAAATCTTCCAATCATAACTCTTTAAAACATTTAAGTATAGAGAGCACTCTCTGAAACTAATGCTTCTCATCTTTGGACAATTGTGTTTTGTTTTTTTCAGTATTTCTGTGGGCCTTATTTGACTGTCCAAATATTTTATGTTTATGACACATCTAAAATTATTAAAGTTCTCAACCCAATAACTAAATTACGAAAGTGTGTTTGGTTTTCCTAGACTCTAAATAGTGGAGAAGGCATCAGCTTTTGGGTCACCTTTTAGATGTTTGAGTATATACCATGCATTTTCCATTTAGGAAAATCAGTGAATATGTAAAATCCTTGTCCTGGAGCATATATTCAAGAAGGTGCCCATGTTCTACTCATTTATTTTCCTTCTAAGTATATTGAATATTTGCCTTTGTTGTAGCAGCAAGATCTCTCAGTGTTAAAATTCTTCAAAGTCAGGCTGGATACTTGGGACTGATGACCTTTTTCTTTGCATTACTTCATTCCCCACTGGGAAAACCTGGCAGCTGGTTTTGATCACTGACCTTTGAGAGATTAAGTGACTTTACCCTCTGGATGTAAATGTGAGCTTTTTTCCCCCCTACTCTGAGCTCATTCCCTAAATTTAGGCCTAATTGAGAAAGATTTGGCATAAGGAAGGGCAAGGGCTTTGGTCATTTTTCCCAGTGACGTTATAGTTAGGCTCACAGACAAACTTAACTCCAGTGAATGAACTGAGTCTAGTCTTGAGCCTCTCAAGACAAAGTTTGGAGCTGGAGAGATGACTTGGCAGTTAAGAGCACTCATCTGCTCACAACTGTTTGTAACTCCAGTTCCAGGGGGTCCAAATAACCCTCTTCTGACCGACCCAGGCACCAGGCATATATGTGATACAAATATCTACATGGCAGGCAAAACACTTGTGGTGGCATAAAAGAAAATGGCCCCCAGAGGGAGTGTCACTATTAGAAGGTGTAACCTTGTTGAAGGAAGAGTGTGTGTGTGGGGGGGCACTTTGAGGTTTCCTTTGTTCAAGTTTCCCTCAGTGTGACTCCATCACCAGATCTGCCTGTACACTGCCATGTTTCTCATGATTATGGACTGAATCTTTGAAACTGTGAGCCATCCCAATTAAATGTTTTCTTTATAAGCATTGTCATGGTCATGGTATCCTCACAGCAATAGAAAACCCTAAGATAGCATTTATACACATAAATTAAATCTTATTTTCTAATTTCTCTAAATCATCCTATACCAATTTACTCAACAAAGCATTTGAAACACTGCTTTGTCTGAGTTTAAGCCAGAGGGATCCTAAAACATGGAAGGCATTACTTCTTAAAAATCAAAAAGCCAGGCTGGAGAGATGGCTCACAGGTTAAGAGCACTGACTGTTCTTGCAGAGGTCCTGAGTTCAATTCCCAGCAACCACATGGTGGCTTACAATCATCTCTAATGACATCTAGTACCCTCTTCTGAATACTGTATACATAATTTTTAAAAAAAAAATCAAAATGCCAAAACAAAACCCCACCGTTGCAATGTTAACTGAGTCCATCAACCAAGCTGGACTGAATTATAAGATTTTTTCCTATGGTGTCAAAGCATCAGAGATCATGAATTTGTTCCCTATAGTTTGGATTATTGCATTATCTTACCCATAGAGAATCAACTGATTTTGAATACTTTGGTCTTAGTTTGACCTATGTCTTCTTTTTTTTTTTTAATAGTTTTCATCATTGTTTTTATATTGGATTTACAAGTCTAAAGCACTAAGTCTGTATATTTTTATAGAAGAAAAACAATGACAGAGTTTGAAAAACAATAGATCCTTATTCTGTGGACAAAAAATTGACCATATAACCAGTTTCAATCCTTTTTTAAAATGTTAGCTGTCTGTTTGGATATTTTAACTTCTTGCCCTAACTTGTAAAACATTAGTGCTAATTTCAACTCTGGGTGTAATAGTATAAAGCCTCTTTCTGTGGCTAACTCTGGGGTCAGGTTGGCTTTGTACCCAATTAGGGCCCCTGTATTGACTGCCCTTCCTGCCACCCTGCTTCCTGTTTGAACATCTCTTTAGGGGATGCTCAGCTATCTCGTCAAGGAGCTTATCCAGTCCAGTGGGATAAAAACAAGTCTGCTCAAATGGGGCTTTTAGGAAATGAGCTACTGAGAAGTTATGGTAGCTTCAGGTGTTATTTTCATAGTAATAGGTACTTTTATCATATCTTCTTGTCCTAGATTCTGAAGTCTATAAAAGGCTTTTCTTAGCACATTAAGGGGCTCATTATTAGGAAGTGATTACTCAGCAGCAATTCCAGACCTTGAGAAATGTGAAACTTTTTTTTTCCTTTGAAAGGGCCAACCTTGTAATAAGCATCCTTTTATATATTAAATATAGGTAGGTTTGGGCAATACATTTTTTAAAAATAACTTCTCTTGACATGATGTGGCCATTTGACTTTTGACTAATGGAACTTGACAATCACAGGAAAGGTGGCAAGAAAAATTACTAGAAATTGTACCCTACCTAAGTGGCGAGTAGCAGTGAAGGATATCTGTAGTATCCTGTAGAGAAATGTTATGTGAGCTCCTCCATAACACAGTCTGTCCTTGCTTTATGGTAGAAAACAAAGACATACATTACTAAAGCTAAATACTGGCTTAGCATTCTCAGGGATGCTTCCAACTTCCTAATGCATCATGATTAAAATCAGAGACTAAGGATGGCAAGCTCAGCTTGTGGCTTTACCTGCATGTCATCTGACTGCTCTGGACCTTAGTTTCTTATTGACTCCCAGAGCCTGTGATTCTGAGTGAAGTGTGCAGAGAGCATGTGAAGACCTCAGAAGGGACCCTGGCTCCTGTTCAGGGCTTATAAGCATTAGTTGCTTCTTAGCTACTGTTAGATTTCATGGCTTAGATGTACCAGCACCGTGGACCTATCTAGTGATGAAAGTGTCAAAAGGTTTTAGCTAGACAAAAATATTGATGTCTGTTTCCTTACTATTCAATATTGACCTGATTAAAATATGTTAGGAGCCTCAGGAGAGGAAGGGGTTAAATTCTTAGGCAAGACAAGAAGTGAGTTAATGCATATTTCTATCATGCTAGTCCAGATGAGAGCATGCTTTGAAAGACTTCCAGATGTGGAATGTGGGCCCTGAGAGCCAACAGAGTAAAATGTCATCAGTGTTCCCTGAGTCTCGTGTTGAATGGCAGCTGATAATTTGCACAGCTGGTAGAATGTCTGGAGCTGTGCTATCAGCAAGTGCACAATTAATAACACACGTTTATCTGCCTCTATCACCTACTTGCACTCTTTGTCTTTGCCCAAATCTGACGCCCACTGATTGCACACAGGCAGTGCCAGCATGGCATACTGGGACTAGCCTCTTCACTCACACTCTTTTTCTGTGTTGCACTGCATCTCACGATATAATGCTATGGTTTTCTTGAATCTAGGCCTGCTGACACATACTTCTTCACTGGGGGAGGACCTTCGGTAACTGCCAAGATTGTATAGTAGGACAAATATCTTTCCTCAAGCTTTATTGAGTGAAAAGTGAAATGTATTTGTAACATTTTTTGTGCATGTATTTTAAAGGTTTATATGTAGTTAAATCTAGTACTTCAGCTAAGATGAATTTTGCCAAGGTGTGATTTGGAATCTCTTACTGTACATTAGTTACCTCATTACTACATCACTTACCTCAAATGACTAGAGACATGTAGGACAATGCTGTTGTGTTGGTAAGGAAAAAGCTAGGTTTCTTGAAGCTCTGAGTACTCAAGATTAGAAGTGTGAGTGGATCTACACCCTACACCCCATGGAAACTGAGGCCATACTCTTGGAGCTGTATATTGTATCAAGTTTCAGTCTGACAGAGGAAAGGTAAATTTCCCTTTGTGCATTAAATTTCACTATGAAATCAGCTACGAAAAGGAAGTGAAAATGCAGTGCATCTTAAGCCACATTAAGAGCTACCATGTATGAAGTAGAGCTGCCAAAGGGCAGAGGGCAAAAAGGAAATTGGCAGAGAAGACATGATAGTGGGAGAAGAACCAATAAACCCACAGCGAAGGCCTGCTCTGACCACACCAGAAGAGGGCAGACAGGCTCCCCAGGTTCAGCTTGACAGATGTGCAAAGCAGTGAGAATCCAAACAGATAGCCAGGTGGGAAAGAGAACCCTAGTAAGGCAGGGCGTTGTGAGTAGCCTGCTAAGATGACCTCATTTGGTTTAGGAGAATGCACAAATCCTGTACCAAACAGACCTAGTACCTAGAATATATAATATCAGCCTTTAGCAGATAGCTGCTCATAAAAAAAAATACATATCTCACTGAAAGGTTTTTGAACCAGTAGTTAATAATGCTACACAAGAAAGCTGGTGGGGAGAGGTGACAGAAAAATGAGGAAAATCACTCACTAGAAAACTGTTACACAAATGAAATGCCTCCATAGAATATGAAATTGATAATCATATCACTATGATTAAAATAACTGCAGCAATGCTCTATGCAATCAGCAAGAACCAATGCAAAGAAGATTTCAAAGATGATGCTAGGCATGGTATCACATGCCTATAATTCCAGTACTTGGGAGTCTCAAGCAAGCCTGGGTTGGAAACCACCATTCTGTTTTAAAAAGAATGAAGGATAGAGGGAGAGAGGAGGAAGAAAAGAAAATCACAGATGATACATTGAGAAGAGGGTAGTAGATAGAAGAAAAGAAACCACTCAGAAATGAAAGTGGTCACAAATGGCCAGCCATATGACTGAACACTGTGGGTGGGAGAGCAAGCTGACGGAAATGAGTAAACAGCTGAGACAGAAGAAATGAAAGAGCAGGTATCAGATGCACATCTGGATCCCTGAAGAGCTGGAACAACAAATAGCTCTCGACCATTAAGTAATAGGCTGGGTGACATGTGGAGGGAAGGGAATGAGATAGCTTTGTCTTCACACAGCTGGAACCTGACTATCACAGGTGCCACCCCTGAAGAATAGAAGTGGCACAATGGTGTGATATCCACCGAACCTGCCACCTGCCTTCACAAACACTCAGTGTGATCTGTCCCTGCATAGTGGATATTGATGATGATGCACTATCATGATGCACAAAGTCAATTTGTGGGTTTCTTTTTAATTTTTAAAAAGCTTTCGAACGGGGCTGGAGAGATGGCTCAGCAGTTAAGAGCATTGACTGTTCTTCTGGAGGACCTGAGTGCGATTCCCAGCATCCACATGGCAGCTAACAACTGTCTAACTCCAAGATCTGACACCTTTACACAGTTATATATGCAGGCAAAACACCAATTCACATAAAAATAATTTTTTTAAAAACAAAGCTTTGGAACAAAAGTCTGGAACATACCAGGCCACCATTGTGTTTGAGTACATTGCTGTCTAGGCCAAGGTCACTGAATTCTACAGCCAAGCCTAGTAGCTTTCATTCAAGGACGGTCTATGGCCGCCTTTATGCTACATCAGCAGAGTGGGTGGTTACCAAGACCCCATAACCTCTAAGCACAAACTTGCCAGCCTTTTGCAGAAACGATTAACCTCTGGCTTAAGACATCAGTAATGCTGGTGACCTCCATTGAGTGAACTGAAAGTTCAGGAAAGGACAGATATGGACTTTTCAGACCCTCTCCTCTGCTGTTCTTTGACCTGCTCACCCCGTCATTAGCTACTGCAGGGAGGAGGAAGAGGAAGGAAGGATTGGAAAAGGCTCTGAGGTTCTGGACGTCCCTGCCATCATCTTGTGTTGCCATCACATCTCATTTTTTTTTTTTTTTACCCCTAGAGGGAACAAGTGCTCAGACACCCCAGCAAGAGCAGAGAATGGCTGCTGACACCAGAGGGCTCATGGGAGGAGAGAGGAACCAGAGGCTTGATGTTCCCTCCTCACACACGTCAACAGTCAGGACAATGACAAGGGAGCTTTCAAACCAAAGCTGCCAACGCTCTTGGGGTTATAGTTCCAAAATCTCTTAAAGAAGATAGGACTCAGCGGTTAAGAACACTGACTGCTCTTCCAGAGAACCCAGGTTCAATTCCCAGCATCCACATGGCAGCTCACAATGGTCAGTAATTCAGTAATTCCAGTTTCCGGGGACCTGACACACATGGCAAAATGCACATAAATGTATATATAAATATTAAATATATATATATATATATATATAGTCTTCTACTTAGGCTCAGTTGTAAAGCATTTAAATGGCCTCAATGTCATGTTCAATTTTCTAAGGACTTTTAAAGACCTACTAATTTAAAAGTAATGTATCAGCTAGTGGAGACTCCAGAGAAAATCTAGAGCAGTTTGTAGTTGAGGCTATGAAATCAGCATTAGCTAGCTCTACCTTCAAGAAAGTGTTTCCAAACCAAATACCCTGCCTGCTTCCACTAGTCCACCCTCCAACATTTTTTTTTAATATTTTTATTTATTATGTATACAGGGCACTAGATCTCACTACAGATGGTTGTGAGCCACCATGTGGTTGCTGAGAATTGAACTCAGGTCCTCTGGAAGATCAGCCACTGCTCCTAACCTCTGAGCCATCTCTCCAGCCCCACAACAGTTTAAACTACACATTTAGAGGCAACAATCTAAAGACCAGTAGATTTTGCTTTGGTCCAGGGAAGCAAATATCAAATTTATCTGTCCTTTGAATAGTCACACTTCATGTACTTAGCCATTTTGTGGGGCTTTCTCCAAATTCTCCTCTGAAGTCATTAGGTCAATGTTATAGCTCATTGCAAGGTTCCAGTTGTACCTCTGTAAAATGGCAACCCAGTTGCTTCCTAAAGAATTTTCCAGAAGAGTCACAGAAAACTGTTCTGAGAAGAATTTCCAATTATAGATGCTTATCTAGGAAGCCACAGTGCTCTGCTGAACTTCTGTATGCACAGTGAGAGCCTCTAGAAGCCCGAGTGAGGGCTCAGCTGGTGCGCACCTCCCAATCACGCAAAGATAAAAATGGGCCTGAGCAGAGCCAAGCTTGTGAGTGTGGACACAGACTGAGTTTCTGTCAGGTGGACTCCCTGTTACACAAGCCACCTGGTAACTGCAGACTCAAGGAGAGCGCCTAGAAGGTTCTCCATCTAGATTTTCACACCCACCCTGAGATTTCTATATGCATTTTCATTGGCCAACAGAAGAGAGAATTAGTTCAACCAGCCCACAAACAAGACTAGGTCTTCTTAGCAAGATGCTCATGCCCATGAATCAGCCCAAGACAGTGAAAGAGTAGTTTTAAGAAATGTAATCCATAGGGGTACTGAATTGGGACTCACTGTGGTAATTCCAGCCACATGACCCAGGATGGGGACCAGTCACCAGGCGGGGTCAGGTTGTGGTTGGAGTCCAGGGCTGCTGGGCTGCAGTCTTCCTGGGGCTCCTGTTCCTTCACTTCCAAGGCTTTGAGTACCACTGAGGAGGATGTGCTCTTCAATATGGCAACGGCCTCTGTCCGGCTGACCTCTGTGAGCTCAATCCCATTCACATTCAATAAAATGTCACCTGAGGCCAGAGAAGCAGAAGCATCCTCAGTGAGTGCAAATGGGATTCTGCTCAGTGTGTGAAAGGAGAGGCTGACTAGGCATGTGGAAGGGATGGGAGAGGTGTATCTCTTGAGCTCATAGTGACATGAGGCTGGCTCTTTTAGCAAATGGTAAATAGAGCACATGGTTGTCTTGTTGGGAGTTCTCTACAGATTCCCAATGTTTACCTGTTGCCTTATGTGAGGTACCTTGGTTCGCTACTTAGCCAAAGACAACCTACAATTTCACTTTTAATTTCCTGTTTTCTTTAGCACACAGCGAGAGCACTTGATAAAGAGCCCCAGTGCCTGCACTGACCCTGATGTGTGGGATGCCACCAACAAATGGACCAAACCAGGAGTTAGTGTCTGGCACAGGAGCCCAGAGCAGACAGACACTAAGGCCTGGACCTGAGCTTTAATGAGATGCAAAGCAGGTACCATTTCTAGTCCCTGCATCCCCGTGCTGGGCAGAGATGGAAAGCAGGTACCATTTCTAGTCACTGCATCCCCGTGCTGGGCAGAGATGGAAAGCAGGTACCATGTCTAGTCACTGCATCCCCGTGCTGGGCAGAGATGGAAAGCAGGTACCATGTCTAGTCACTGCATCCCCATGCTGTGTAGGGCTAGAAGTAGCTTAAGTGCCTTTGTGCAAAACTGTTCCTGTATGTCACATGCTACAAGTTCTCTCATTAAGTCACTTCTTGTTGGAGCTCATCATTCTCCACGCAGGTGCTTACTGAAGAGCAAGAGATATTAAGAAGTACCCTCCTACCCTCACTTCCTATTTCATTTATCTCTGGGGTTGGGGGGGGTTCTTATACAATCATCTGATTTCATACAGAATAATTGTAAATGGGAGGAAAATGGCAAGGGATGCCCCCAAATGCTTGCTGACTCAAAAAGAAGCACCCTTTGATTGTCTGACTAAATCCTGTACTACATGCTACCTCTACCTCATCAGGCAGAATGATCGTATTTGAAAACTTTTTTTTTGTCTTAAATCTGATCTCTTAAAGAGCACAATTTCTCTACCTATGCAGCCTCTTCATGGGCTTGAACAGTGTTATTTAGATCCTTGGAGAAGTAAACTGGATAACCCCCTTTATGTAGAGAAGCTCAGAACAGGAGTGGCTAGCAGAGGTTCACTTCTTACCAATGAGCAAGTCCCTCCAATGATACTTAATTATACCACTGAATCAACAACTAATTTATCCCACAAAAGGGCACAATACAATTAATAAATCAGTTTCTCTATAGGCAAAGAACCAGGTGACATATAGGCAAAGAACCTAACCCTACAATGGGTAGAACTAAATTATGCCTCAGAAGTAACTTAGCTCATAGTATATGGCATATTAACTGTCCAGCCCAGAAAGTCTAGGGGCTCTAGCTTTCCAGGCAAAGCTGCCTCCCACCTACTTACATGCATGAAGAGGGGTGAGCCTGGATTACAGCTACAGCTATGCTCACCTTAGTGAAAGAGGCCCAGCCATGATGGCCATTTCCCTCTCAATGTTTTTCTCATCTCTGCAAGAACAGTTAGCTAATTCAGCAAGCTGCTAACTCCTCCCCCGGCTCTGCCACCCCAGCACTTTAATTTTCTTCATTTTGTACCTGTTTTGATTCTTCCATCTCTGCTTATGACTCCTCCAGGCTCAACACTGATGACATATATAGGCAAGTCCCATTCCCTGTGTGATGCTCCCCCGCCAACGGTCATGCCGAGAGATTCGCTGGGCTCTTTTCGGACACTTACAACCTTCTCATGACAAGCGGCTGCAGGATGGAGGGGCTGAAGTACAGATACAAAGAACATGGCACATGCACTCACAAGGCATTTCCACAGACACACATCTTCAATGTATCACTCAGGTGGTGGTGCCCGGTGTCACAGAGAACACACAAAGAGAACCATCACGTAACAGAGTTATAGCATCGAAGGTTCCAAAAGTTTGCTCAGAGAAGGGAACAGCCTTGGGACTGTGGTAGAAACCTAGAGGTTACAAAGTAAACTGAATCCCAATTCTCTCAAGGGAGTCATCCATTTTGTCAGTGGTAGGTCGACTTCATTATTGATGAATATCAGTACATTTTTCATATTTAAAATTAATTTAGTGTGTGTGTAGGTTTGGGGGCACATGCTATCATGCATGTGGAGGTGAGAAGACAACCTACAGAAGTTGGTTCTCTTCCTCCTCCTTATGGGTCCCAGGAATCAAACACAATCTGTCAAGCCAATGCCGTTTGAGCCATTTTGCAAGCCCAGCAGGCATATATATATATATGCATATATATATGTATATATTTTAAATGGACCTGGCATGCTGATTTGATGGCTAAAGTTCTTGCTGTGAAAGTCTGAGGACTGTTTGGCTCTGCAGCACTCATATAAACACTAGGCTTATTAAAATGGTGGCTCAGGTGTAATCCAGAGTTCAGGGATCCACAGAGCAAGAGGGAAGGAAACAGGCAAGCTCTGTCTCATCGAGAGACCCAACCTCAGTAAATATGGGAGAGAACAGCCAAGGAAGACTCCTGATGCCGTGCTGTGGCCTCTGCGTGCACGCACTCACACATGCACATGCACCCACATATTTGTAAAGGCACACACCACACATGCACGTGCACATGCACATAAACCATACATACATGCAGAAATTTGCCTGATTTTATCCATCTTTTCCATTTTGGATACTCTCAAACAGCCTTGGCAGCACTGAGAGATGCATTCAGCTGAACTGAGTGACTGACCACCAGGACAGCACATGGCCTGTGGCTCTGATGGCCTTCTGTCTTCCCCACAGAGAGAGACTGATAGAGTGACTTCAGGACATTTCTCACCCTGAGCTACCTAACTTGGTGCACACAGAGGAGAGCATGACAGACACAATTCTGTCTGTCTGTCTGTCTTTTCTCTTTACTCCCTCCCTACCTTGGAGACATTGGATTATGCCCGAATGCTTAAAAATCTAACTCGTGGTGAAGTAGTTCAAGCTGATAAAAAAAAAATATGGACAATTAAGAAGCTGTCTGGAATATTTATGTTTTAGAATGGTTACTTAAGGTTTAAAACATCAAACATGGGGGCTGGAGAGATGGCTCAGCGGTTAAGAGCACCGTCTGCTCTTCCAGAGGACCCGGGTTCGATTCCCAGCACCCACATGGCAGCTCACAACTGTCTGTAGTTCCAGTTCCAGGCAAAACACCGAGGCAAATAATTAAATAAATAAATAAATAAAAGTGTAAAAAAAAAAAAAAAACATCAAACATTTTAGACATCTAGAAAGCAGCAGGGTCTACCCGTGCCCCTGTCATTTGATAGAAAAATCACTGCCGGGATATGGTTACCGTGTCTCTGTGACAGTTCCCTGACCATGATCCTCTTCTCTCTCACAGTGACCCCCGGACTAAAGATGGTGCCTGTTAGTGCTTAACCCTTCAACTAGATAGCTTTTCTGTTCCCACAAATCCTGGCTTTCTTGTTTTGGCATTTCTTAGAAGCATTTAAGCTCCTGTTTTCAAATGCCATGTTCTTTTCCTAAATCAGCTTGAAAAACAAATCACTAAGCATCTATCTACAGCCCTTTTCAGGTGGTGGGGGCATTTCAGAAGGCAGGTAAACGTGTGAATGAAAAGAACTGGTTTCCCTGTATGTCTCCAGGAAGGACACAGGACACAGGGCTATAGCAAAGATCCCATTAGACCATCTCAGCTTTTCCATGAGCAGCACTTCTTAAGATGACCAAGTCCAGAGATATCCCTTAGAGATGTTAAAGTATACAGCCTTCCCAAGAAATAGCCCTTTGCAGGAGCTGCAGACATGCCTGCCTGGGCCTCACCTTAGAAGCCGTGTTCCTCTCCCCTGGGCCTGGGGACCACCGGCCATTGATGACCCGGCCAGCTTCTTGAAAGATGTCTGGGCTGGGCTGTCGGACCTGGCGGGACACGACGAGATGAACACGCCTTTCACTGGCCTGGAGAAGAGGAGATTAAATTAGTTACAAGTACAGACCTGGCCTTAGGGTCTTCCTGGTATACCACTTTCATTTTTACTTTTATTTAATGGAAGAATAAGGTGTTGAGTATTTCTTTTCTTATGAGGAGATGGAAACTGAGTCCAGGGCCTTTGAGCATGCTAGGTAAGTACTCTACCACTGAGGTCCACTCCCAGCCCCTCTAGAGTTCTTCATTTTTAAAATTGTGGTCAAAGCGGGAAGGACATATATTTCAAAACAGATTTATTTTTAATTATGTGTAGGTGTACACGTATGTATGTGGATATGTGTATGTGAGTGTAGGTGTCCTCTGAGGTCAGAAAAGAGTATTGGGTTTCCCTAGAGCTGGTGTACAGGTGGTTGTGAGCCACAGAATTTGGGTGTTGGAAACAGAACTCAGGTCCTCTGCAAGAACAGTGTGCACACTTAATCACTGAGCCGTATCTTCAGCTCCACTCTAGATTTCTCATGTCAGTGCCCAGATTTTACTTTGGAAAAAACATAAACTATTTTCTTTAACTGAAACCAGGGGCTTAAACATTGCTTCAAGGCAAAACCTAAGAAAGGTCTGACTCATGCAAGTCTTTAAAGAGACACCATCAAACCCTGCTAATGCGCTTTTAGTGGTGAGCTCAGCTGCAGACAATCATGGCTGAAAGCCTTTCTGAGTAGAGCAAAGTGCATGCAGTGAAGTCATCTACATCAGTCCTAGTTCAGTGGTCAGCAGTGAAGAGAAACGGGGTTAGAGGCGGCAACCCTGCCACTGCAGATGAGAAAATGCTGTCAGCCAGTCTTAGAGATTCAGGAATTCAACCTTTGGAATACAGGGCTGACAACCAGACTAAAGCCATCACCTCAACCATTTTTATGTGACTATCACTAATTCTTATCCTTATGCACACTGGGACTTAGGCAGAAGATTCAGAATAGCAAATATATTGCTTTTTGGGAAGTTTAATTTCATGCAGTAAATTACTAATTAGCTTTCCACCACAGGTCAGTTTCCTGTATCCCTGACTTCAGGTGTACAGACATGCCAACCCCATAGTTTCAAATCTATAGGGCAGACAGATGAGACCCTAGGCCTGAGAAACTTATAGAAACAAGGTTGATCCCCCAAAATGAAATGGTAAGTGAATTGTCCCATCACTTTAGTGAAAGATGGCAATAGAAGAGGCGTGGCTCAATTTGGCTAAAAAGGTACCTGGGTGAGACTAGCATGGAAACCAGGAAGATGGAGGATGTAATGTCTGACGGTTCACCCCATCGTTCCAGATCCTGTGCACTTAGCACAGAGGACACTGATGTGCCTGTCTCTTCTCTGCACGGGGCCACAGAAAACTCAAGTCACAAAAGGGCCAGGCAGTCCCTGCTTGTCTCCATTAGCTCAGACAGTGGGAATCAAGGTGTTTGCTTTTTGCTGGCTATGGTTTAAATATATGTAGCCCTTATATGTGATGGAATTGCCAGGTGGGTCTCTGCCTCAATACCATGAGTGGAATTAGTGCCCTTAACAAAGAATTTATCCCTTCCTGCATGTGAGGATACAACAAGAAGATACTAGATATAAGAAAGTCATCTGGGGATGGAGATGGGTCAGTAGATAAAGGACCTGCTGCTGAAGCATGGAGACCTGAGTTCAAATCCCAAGAACTCATGTAAAACTGGAGAGGTAGCGAGGATTCGTAATCCTGGTGCTTCTATGATGAGGTGGAAGGCAGAGATGGGAGGAGCTGGCTGGTGCATGGAGGAGCAAACGATAAAACCTTCAAACAGGATAGAAGGTAAGGACTAACATTCCAGGTTGTTCTCTGACCTTTTCAATGCCTCCTGTCACATGTCCGTACCCACACTCACACACATGAAGGCATGCACACACATACACATGCAAACATCACAGAGAAAGATTTAAATGGGAGGGAGTATTTGCAGATGCCGAACCTGCCCATATCTTGATAGTCAGAATTGTAAGAAATGCCTTCTGTTGTTCATATTAATGAGGCACTCCATTTAGAGGTCTTTGTGTCCATGGCAGTCACAGACTAAGACACCACTTCTCTCGCCTTCCTTTCCAGAGCACATAACTCTGTCTCCCCCTCAGGACTAGCCTTAAGTATCAAGAACTCTGCCAGTGCAGTTGGGTCCTCACAGCTGTCCAGCACCGACCAGCCCAAACCTTCCTTACACTGATATCTCTATTTTTAAAGGCTCTCTTGAAACTCAGGGGTCATCAGGTGGGTGGTCTAAATTAAACTTTTAATACAATTGTTAGAGTGTAGTAAGAGTATTATAAATATTGCACTGAATGGCCAGGTAGGTGAGCTGTTCATTCCACATCCATTATAGAAAATGCTACCACATGGATCCACAGAGGAAGCTTGAATTTAGCCAGTTTTTCTTTATGCACAGCCTTAATTAGTCAGTGCTTATGTGCTCTTCCTTTGCTAGTCTATCTTGGAGTCCCTTACCACATCTGAAGTTTACATCAGAATGGGGCATGTGTACACACGCATGCACGCACGCACGCACGCACGCACGCACATACGCAGCACCCAGGACACACATCATAAAAGCAAAGAACACAGAACCATGTGCTCATTCCTGGAAGAGAGTGTTGTAATAATTGCATCTCTTCCTCTGGATTACCAGCATCATGAAAAGGTTATCTTCAAGAACTCTCTGAAGCAGAGCTTACAAGAAGATAAGTAGCAATGACCATTTCAGTCAAAACCTCAATCAAGAGAGTGAGTTTGTTCTCTTATCTTTGGGGAAACTCCACTGTTGAGAAGGCTGTTGGCAGACCTTTTTGCTCTGAGCTGGAATTAGGTCCTGTTCATCTTGAACAGTGAGCAGCCCATGCTCTGTGCAATAACCTTATGAGAAATGTGAATGTTGCAGAGTTAAACATGGCTCAACCTGACAGACAAAATCCAAATTGCCAAGGAGCAACCTGCATAAACAATTTCATTCACATTTGTAAGCACACATTTCTCATTGGGCTTTCAAATGCTGGCTCAAGAATGAAGCCTTGGCAGGACCAACAGTCCAATAAATAATGCTGGTATCAACTTACTTGCAAATAAATTCTCTGCAAGGCTGGCTCTGTGGCTCTTACCAGTCACCTTGTGAATTGTTCACAGCGAGGCTATTTGGTGTACTTTCATTCACAGCGTTGGAGCTGTGAGGTAGGCTAATGTGTTGGTCTTGGCACTAACTCTCTGAAACGGGGGAGTTGGGCTTGAGAAACAGTCCTGGGCACTGGAGTCTCTCTTTCCACTGGTGGGAATTTGACATAAGAAAGGGGAGACAAGGTAGAAGCATAGAAAGGATGACAGCAAGAATGATTCCTGGTATCACACCCACATAGATGCAGGAGATAAGCTTGTCAGAAGTGGGAAATGGTGACCAAGAGGGCCAGTGCTAAGTGTAGACAGCGAAAGTTGAGGGAGGACCTGTACATGACAGTGTAAGCTTCTTACCCATCCAAGGGCTTCCCCAATTCATAAGGAAGATTGACATTGAATAAGGTATTTTGCACTGCTTTGGGGATATATACATGTGTGTGTGTGAGCATAATCTTCACTATATATATATCATATGTGATCTGTAATACAATGTATAATATAGCACATATATAATATATATCATATACTTAAATAATTTTTCTTTTGAGACAGGGTCTCACTATGCAGCACTGACTTGCTTGAAACTCCCTATGTAGATAGACTAGGTTGGTCTCAAGTGCATAGAGGTCCATGGCCTCTGTATGAGTGCTGGCATCAGTAGTGTGCACCAAGTGAGCAAGCTATTGCTCACGTAGGTTTACCTGCTGTGTTTCTTGTACTGGCTTTATAGATGTCAAGAAGTCTCCATTTCCTCTGGTATGCTGCACAGTGTTCAGTACAAACATGTGAAATGGAGGAGGGGTACCGAATTAACTGATGGTTAGCACAGTTGTGCTCTGTGGAGCAGGTAGACCTGGACACAGTCTGGGTTCACAGGAGATGCATATTTGAAAGGGCAGTGATGCATTGGGATCTACAGAATCTGCTGTTGGGACAGCGGCCTTCTGTACTTAGTCTACCACCCCACACATAAGGGGCTTTCTTGAGCACCTCCTCAAGACAGAGTCTTTTAGAAATAAGAAAGTGTGGTGGTGGAAACATAGCTGGTGACTTGTGCAGGGTCACAAAGATATCAATGGCAATGGCAAAATAAGAATTGGGTCCCGGGTTCCTCAATCCACTGATTGCTGAGTCAATAGATAAAGCCACTCCTCTGCCCCAGGACCACTTCTTTTCAGGGAACTGCGGTTGCTACTCCCAGGCATATCTTTCTTCCCGGTGAAGGAATGAGCATACAGGGGATATTACACTGGAGAAACGGCAGGGGGTTTCCAGGCCCTTTAACACTTCTGTGTACAGCTGCACACGAGAGTCATTCTCATAAAGTTTAACTTGAAGGTTTGCACTGTTTTCCAAGTCTCAGTCTCTCAAGAAAATAGGACCCATAGAGCCCTATCTAGTAATCTTTTAGGCATTAACAATTGAGTATAAGGAGAGTTAAGTTTAGTCTATGTGCACTAAATTTACTACAGAGCCCTGGTGAGACAGCTTATGTAAGCAGGAGTCAGATCCCAAGTGAGCTGTGCTAATCTGTACACACACACATGTAGCAGGTCTTATTTCACTGGTGGTTCATATTGGCTCCCAGGGACTTGAATGTTTAAATTCTCACAAAGTTCTGCCTTTTTCTTCCAGGTACAAAGCACAACTCATGAGCTGGAATCCTGTCTTTGGAGTAAACTTAGGTAACATGAGCAGGGCACTGTTTACTTTTTGGCTCTGTCTGAAACCCTATCACATTCTTTTTAAAAGTTTGAACAGGCTGGCTTTCAGTTCTTTGGTGAAATAACTGTATGTTCAAATATTATTTCATCCAAGGAACAAAAATCACACATATGGCAGTATTATTGAATGTTTCTACTTTTCCCAGCCTCCACAAGCTGATTTGAATTTTTTTTTGTTTTTGGGGTTAGCGAGAAAGCAAGAAAGGAAGGAAGGAGGGACAGACGGGCAGAAGGAAGGAAAAGAAAAAGGAAGGAAAGAAGGGAGGGAGAGATTCAGAGAAAAGGGCATGGAAATTCACAATTGCTTTCTTTGTTGATGGTATGTATTATGAGCTCCTAAGCAAACATAACTCACTAATCTAGAATTGCATGTAGAAGGGAATTCCTCACGAGCCTTTCTCTCAGAATTCCCAGGTTCTCATGGTGATAATGGTGGAATATGCTGACCCTCTAGAATACAGATGTTGAGACATCTTTTTCCCCTCTGAACTTTTATCTCTTTATTCTGTTATCTCAAATATGACATCAGATAGTTCCAAAAAGCTTGAGAAATTAACAATGCTGGAAACTCACTTGGTTCTTGCTAAACTGCTGAGAAGCCAATTGCTCCATGTAGGAGGTGTCTTTCTCTTTAAGGCTTTTCTTCTTAAGGGGCCTTGACTCTCTATGTGTCTTCACACTGGGGTCTTGTCTACCCAAGCTGCCGCTGAATAACTGAGGTTAGGGGCACAACATATGTAAAGTTGGCCCAATTTAAAACAGTTGTGGCCTCTGCAATAACTCTTCCCTGAAGTAATGCAGGAGAATGTGTGGTTTGATGGGAGAGAACATGACCAAGAGGACATGTTGTCTGGAAATTTCTTTGTGAGGCAAATGTGATTCATGGGGGAGACACACATGGGCAGCAGAGCCAACGGCTGGGGGCCCAGTGGAAATCTGAGTCTCAGTCTTTGAAGGGTACTTAGTTTAATCCCTGCAGCCTGGTGTGTGTTACAAGTATCACATAAATAAAATCAACTTCTCAGAGACAGCAAGCTATTATGCTTAGTTTTTTTTTTTAAACAGCATCTTTTTATATATTTCTTTTTCAGCTAGCTTTGCCCTAGCCTTTCTGAAAAATAAGTTTTCTTTCTGCTTATAAAGCAGATTGGCTTTGTTTAGTAAGCAAAGGGATTTTTAAAGGAATTCCCATTGTTGGGCAAGATTTTACTTCAATAAATTTACTTTCTTGGGGAAAAACATCATCTTCTGTTATTAATCTTCAAGAGCAAATTGCCATGTGTAATCAAATTTTTTCCAAATAACATAACAGTTTTTCTTTTGCCTCTTGAGAAAGTACAGTTGGCAAAGAAGAGCTTCAGTATGGGAGTTGCACTGGGTGACCTGCAGAGGGCGTGAACAAGTGCAAGCCAGAAAAAATATTGACAATCCTTTAGGGTCTAGGTTTTAAAAATGAAAAAAAAAAAAAAAATTAAGCTAAGACAGCATCTTCCTGAAGGGAAAAGAAAAGGACTTCTCTATTTCTCTTTCACATATGATGTATGACTGTTTCATCTTGTCTATTTTTCTAGTCTAACTCTGCCATCTTTGTTGGACAAAATCAGGGACATGATGTTTGCAAGCTCTGAGACGTGAGCAACCGTGGCCACCTTGGTCACCACTGTACTGGGCACTGCTTGGTATATAGATGCTGCACAACCAATGATAACTGAGAAAAGTCAAAGGGCTAAGATATTACATCATAGGGTCAAAGAGCTTGTAAAAACAAATGTAGACCTCGTTCTGTGGTAAATGGTTTAACAAATATCTGTCAGAGATAGAACTAATGAGCAAAATGTATTATATATATGTGTGTACATATACACACACGTTTATAATTTGACTAATTTATTAGTTAAATATTTACATATAATAAACACTATTTACTGAGTGTTTAACCTTGCTAGGCATCGTTCTAGGTACTTTTAGAAAATAACATGCTACTATACTTTTCTAGATTGGCAGGTAACCATAAAATAGAAGCAAAGTAGAATTGGAAGACAAAGCGGGGGTGGCGGGAGCATCCACGGTAGGACTATCAGTAAAGGTTATGACCTGAGGTACACCATCTGTGTCAGCTGGGTTTTTACTTAAACAGTAGCATTGAAACTGCCAGACTTTCCTTGACCTCCCTGGAGGGAGGCTCAAATGACACACCCGATAAGGGGCTGAGTGTTCCTGCTCAGGTGGGTATTTCTGATTAGGATCTTAGGGTGACTTCTGACCCACCTGAATCAGATGAGCCGCACTTTCTGGACTGCCAAATCGAAGGTCATGCCCATTGATGGCCAGCACACGATCATTCTCCTCTAGCTGGCCATGTCGGTCTGCGACACCACCATTCAGCACGTTGAAGATGAACACCCCAGGCTCATCCACCCGGCGTACCAGCTTTATGCCAAGCTGCTCCTCAGGGCTGCTTTTGTGGAGAATTACACGGAAGCTGTCATCCCGAGGTCCATAGGAGTCCAGTGCCTGTCCATTGCTCCTGCTACGGAACTTCTGCTCCCGCAGCACTGTGAGGCGGAGCACCTGGCAGGGCTGCCGCAGGAGCCTCAGGGCATAGTTATGAGGGACATTGCTGATGTCCATTCCATTGACCTAGGGGTGGGGCCATTTGATAGTGAGTGTTTCTACCATAAGCTTTCTGAACAGGTTCAGGCCAGCATGTGTTTGACCCTCTGCATCATAAGAACCAAATAAATACAAGCCCAAGTCCACAGAGTAACCAGGATATTGACCCCTAGCCGGCTTCACTATCTCTTTTTATCCTGTATTCAAATAGTCTAAGTTTCCATGGTAATTTTCTGGCCTCTAGAGCTCAGCTCTGCCTTCCTCCACCCCTGTCCTTGTACAGGCCCATATATCTATTTGCAAAATTCTCGTGATTATCTCGTTGCCTGTCAATTTTAGTTTTTTAGTTGATACAGAAGGAAGAAAGAAAAAAAATTAAAAGGAAAAAAGACACTTTCCTATTATAGTCAAATATATAATACATACATATTTGGGTTTTTTTGAGACAAGGTTTCTCTGTGTAACAGCTCTGGCTGTCCTGGAACTCACTTCTGTAGACCAGGTTGGCCTCAAACTCACAGAGATCTGCCTGTCTCTGCTTCCTAAATGCTGGGATTAAAGGCACATGCCACCAGCAACTGGCTCAAATGACTATATTCTTACAGAGAGGTACATGCAGAACACAGGCCTGGCCACTGATCTGTACTCAAACACCAGATGATATGATGATATTACCCAACACTATTTAGACCAAATCGAGCTGATGTTTTCTCTCAAAAATCTTCAACAAAATTTTTCTTATTAATCTATACTTTCACCTCCAATTACTCCATTTTGCGCGCGCGCACGCACGCACGTGTGTGTGTGTGTGTGTGTGTGTGAGAGAGAGAGAGAGAGAGAGAGAGAGAGAGAGAGAGAATATGCTTAAATGTGTTTGTATGTAGAGAATCTGTGTGAATGTGCCTGAGCATGTGTTAATGTTTCATGTTGTAGTATCTAAGAGTGTGCCTGTGTATACGTGAATGTATTTGCATGTCAAAGCATCCATGTGAGTATGCCTAACAAAGCGTAGATGTGTTTGTATATTGTGGTATCTATGTGAATGTGCCTGAGTGTGTGCTGAGTGTTTTCACATTATATTATCTGGGTGAATATATGTGAGTGAGAGTGTGTGTGTGTGTTTGTTACAGTAGTCATCTGTGTGAGTGAGTCTGAGTGTGTGTATACTGTATGGCTCAGTATGTGTCAATGGGCCTGAGTTTGTGTGTGTTGTATAATACAGTATTAGTGAGTGGGTCTGAGTGTGCACTGTTGATACAGTATATGTGAGTATGCCTGGGTGTGCGTGTGAATGTGTTGTATAATATAGTTTCTGAGTGGACCAGAGAATGCATCTGCACGTGTGAGTGTGACAATGTGTATAGGAACGTCAGGTACTGTGAAAGGTTTCTGTAAGGTCTTCTGCTAATGCTCTAACTACAAAGGAATGTGGGGACTTCAATAATTTCAAGCAAACTAATGCACAAGGACATTTCTAGGCTATTTCCTCAAAGGCTGATCACTCTGTAGTACTCCTTAAGTATCCCCCAAATTAGGTCTCTCATTTGGGCCTCCCTAACTATCCACAGGACTGCTGCTGCAACTACTCTCTGGCTTTAATTATCCTGGCTCCACAGGTCCAGCCTGGAGGCTACAGCCTCCAGTGTTTGTCACAGCTCTGGAAGAAAACAGTTCCCAGCAGCCTTGCTACTCCACTTAGGTCTCAGGGCTTTGCAAAGACTGTACAATTGTACTTGAAGTCAATTGTTAGAGGCACATTGGAATGAGCTCAGAAAGGGCCTTATCTGAGGTCAACCATTGCCTCCTTTCCTGCTGCAGCTCAGAGATGGAGGGGCTCCCTCGCTGAAGACAAGGTACGCTTGTCCAACACAAGGGACCACTACCTGGAAGGTGGCAGAGTCTGCTATCCCATTAGCTCCTGGCCAAGAGAAGTCATGGGCACCCTGGCAAAGGTCCCTTGGCATTTCTTTTATCTTTAAGTTGCCTCCAGCTGAGGGCCAAAGAACAGAATTTTCTTATGCAGCCCTCCCAGGCATACTAGTTCCCATTGAAACAGGGAGAAATCACTGCTGTGACTGGGGGCCCAGGATCTGTGTTCCTCTTGAGTGGTGGGCCCAGCCTGGTGGAGACCCCAGAGACCAATGGGAATGTCAACGTTTCTGCAGTAAGGCTTTCAATTATTTCTCCTCTTAGCCCAGTTAGGTTGGCAAACAAACAACTCATGCTGGCACGGGAGCTGTCCCTCTGCTGCCTGCTAGGGTGGGATGAAGCTGTGATCCCAGCATCAGAGAAGCAGATGAGCAGGGAGGCGTGCTGGTCCCTTTGGCACACAATTGATGTCTGTCTGATAAGCAACAGTTATCCCTCCCTTCCATTCTGTCCTGAAAATTCTGTCAAGTTTCCTGTTCGACCATGCCTTGGAGGACAGTGTGCCCAAGGCAGCTCATTCCACTCCTGACTCCTCTGGAATGCCTCTGGGTCAGGAGACTAGGTTAAGCCACTGAGCCACAGGAGGTTTTCTGTAGAAGGGCATCTGAACACAATCAGATCAAATACAACAATGTCCAGTCATCTGCTTTCCAATTTAAGAAAACATATGCTCCAGTCTTATTTTATACAAATGTTTGTTTTAAAAGAAGAGGCCACAGAAGGAGCAAAAATAAAAAAAGTGGAGAAAAAAAAAGGGGGTAGATGAAAACATAGTAGATGGGGAGAGAAAGAGAGAGAAAATGATACAGTAGCAAAGAGAACTCTTTATAAATTGGAGGGGTATAAAAAGACCTATCCCAGTTGTATTAGAATTCTCCAGATGAGATTTATCTCAGTATAACTGTGGAAAGTGAGTGTTAATCTTTATTTCATTATATTCGCTTCATTTATCATCTACCTATCCACTTACTCCTCCTCTTCCCCATTCATCCACCCACCCACTCATTCATCCATTCACCTATCCTCCCGTCCACCTAATTGTCTGTCCACTTACCTACCTACCCATCCATTATAGGCTCTGAAGGGTTCCACTATTCATCCACCATCCACTTATCCACCCACCTTCCTGCCCAACCATCTATCCTTCCACCTATCCATTCAACCGTTATTTACTTTTAAGAATTTAGATTATGTGCCCTTCATAGCCTACAGCTCATGACCTTGTAGCTTATAGTTACACAATCATGCCTTATGGGCACCTTGAGAATGATGTCTCCTGGAAGCAGCCGTCCATCTCTGGCAATCACTCCATCTCGATAAATGTGCTGGATGATGATGTGGACCAATGGGGTTTCACTGCCTCCCACAAGCCTAATGGAGAGGCTTTCATTGGGATCCACTCTATTGATTTTGATGCTTGTAATTTCACCATCTGGAATCAGGTGGTACAACCTTGGGAAGACTGAAATGGACAAAAACAGTGTTTCAGACCTTCTTGCCAAAGTAAGCCGCCCACTGTTCCTTGTGCGTGTTTCCCACTTTCCTGCCTTGGTGCCAGCATACATTTCTCCACTGGAATGTTTTTCATCCTGGGCCCAAACCCAATTTTTCCTCCAAGGGCATGCGTAAAATAATCCCTTCCAACTAAACTTCACTCCATCGCTCTTTTCCTTGCTGTCTCTAAACACATGATTCCTGTAAAGCTGGCTCTACTTCTCATGGCATTTAGCCTCCCATTATTGTTATCTATGCTGATCTCTTATATCACCAACTGGACTCTAGAATCCTGCAACCAGCTCTGCTATCAGGCTGCATGTAGCTCTCTTAACCTAGCCCCCCTTCCTAATGTGAATAGTACTTGGTTGACTGCTTCAATGAATGTTTAAACTACTTTGATTACACACAGCAGAGGCAATAATTTCTGGCTGCTACATACTTCTATGCACAGATCTTCATACATGAGAACCTTCAGCTGATGCTTACTGCAAGAATGGGAATGAACTAATGAACAGATATCTTCAGAGAATAAACTGCCAGATCATTCCTCTCCTATCGAGGAACAAAAACAGGATCTGCTCTTCTGTCCTCTTAGATTATTTTGGAAGATCTCAGAGACTCTGCTTTTCAGGCCCCAGGAATCCTCAGCTCTCTACCAGAGACTGCTGTCAATATCAGGTGGTCAAAAGACCTAGTTCATAGTCACAAAGATGCCAAGACCATAGTCTATGGCTACCTCCCGGGGGTGTTCCTCATCTCTCTGGATCACTGAATTCAGTGCTAGAGAGAGAATCAAAGATCATGTGAGCTGCTGTTTTCTAACTTTAGTAGTTGACCCAGCCCTGGCTGTGTCAGACAGTAGCTGTCTGGGTCACTATGCAGTTCTACAGTGATAGGCTGTTCTTTATTCATACATGCTTGAGCGCCCATGTGCCTGTGCGCATGCGTGTACATGTTAAACTGCACAGAGAGGAAGCTATGAAATAGGTGACCACATAAGAACTCCAGGCTTCATTAGTTTCCAGGGAGCCAGATATTTACAATCAGGTCAAAGTCCACAGGGACAGGCCCTGGGAACCAGGAACCCGGAAGCACCGACTGGTTCTGTTTGTCACTTCAGCTGCAATAAAAGTGTCTAGAGAGGACACCAACTGCTGAGAATAAGTTGAACCTAGTCTAGCTGGTAAGTGGTTCCTGTGTGTAGCTTGGTGCTCAGTTGGGTGCTGCAGGCAGAGACAGTCAGTGTCCAGTAGCTGCTCACAGCTGCCTTCGTCCTGAGAGTCACCTGGAAATATATGTCTGGTTCTGTATAAGCCACTCAGGAACTATTTTCAAAACCTATAGCTATAGTTCATTTGTTTAAATGAGCTCAACTCTCTATGAAAATTATACAGAAAAAAAGTTATTTGTAATTACCACACAGCATAATTAATGAGGTAATGTTGTGGCTAGAGGAAACCCGTGACATTGTTAATGTGGGTCTTAAACTCCAGATTTAATTTCATGTCAGTAAATGGCTTCTGTGAGGCTGTGAGTAGCGGGTTTTACCTGACAGTTCCCTGTGCTAATAGTATGTGGGCGACTGGGCACAATCATGTTTAAGCTGCTTGAATTGTATCAAGTAGGCATTAAGTATGTGTCAGGACATGTCTGGTACCAAGGGAATGGAATTCTTTTTGAAAAATCATTTGAAAGCAAAGAAAGTTTTGGAAATAATCATCAAAGCTCCCGAGTCTCCCTCTTTCCTTCACAACAGACACAAACACTGTTCCCCTTAAACAAACGGAGGACATCTGATTGTTTTGACAGGACATGCCCAATACCACACTTTTAAATGATGTTCCATAGAGCCAGACCAACGAGTTCCTCGTGAACTTTCAAGGGTTAAAATATTTTTAAAAACTGTCAAAATTGTCTTAGTATAAACACAAAAGAATTTGATCAAAATTCTGTCCTTGTCTGAAGATCATAGAATTTAAAAGCATTCTGTTCTGCTGCATTGGGATGCGTATTTTCCGTCCTCCTACTGACCCTAGAAAGGAGAAGGAGATTGCAGGGTGGCCAGCTGCTGAGAGGCAGGAGAAGGCACACAGCACTGGAGGGGAGAACACGGAGGCCTCACTGTGAGGAGCAGCACAGACAGACAAGCAGGAGTCTAATATGCTGCCTGGGAACTTTCTGGGGCATGGTAAATAAAGGACCCGGGACTTGAACTTTCAACTCCAAAGTGTTTTGGGCAGTGTTAAAAGAGTCAAAGCTTGAAGTTAAAATCATGCTCTGTGTGTGTGTGTGTGTGTGTGTGTGTGTGTGTGTGTGTGTGTGGTGGTAGTGGTTGTTAAGCTGTGTGACTTTGGGCTACTTTTCTACCCTCTCTGGAACATATTCCTTATCTGTGAATGTCAACCCTAATCTTAGCATTTTTATGACATATGCTGGACTCAGAGCATTCTCTGGTACTGAGGAGCTGTTCTTATTTTTAATGCTAGTTTACTTAAATGCTAGTATAGTTTAATTAAAAGCAGGTATGGTGAGTGCCTGCAAGCCCAATTCTCTCAAGAGGCCAAGGTAGGAGGATCTCTGAGTTTAAGGTCAGTCTGATCTACACAGTAAGTTCTACACTAACCAAGACTGCAAAGTGAGACTATGTTTAAAAAAAAAAAAAAGCTAATTTAACCTAGATGTTTCAATGAAAAGAAAAGTAGAAAACAATGTCTTCTCAGCTTCACTTATACTGGGGAAAACATAAATCATACATAAACCAAGATACAATGACTTTATTTCTGCGGCTTCATAGGTCAACAAGGGTATTTAGAACAAATTGAATAACTTCTCTATGCCTCAATATACTTCCCTGAAAACAGGGATAATGACAGTGAACCATCCTGAGAGCCGTATCAATGAGATACCAGTGCCCTTAAAATGTGCTCTGGTCATAGGGTTCTTGTGATGATTTAAAAAAAAAAAAAAAAAAAAAAAGAAGCGCATAGAACACTTAAGAGTGTCTCATGCTGATATAATAAGAATACTAGTCTATCAGTATGTACCATCCTGTCAAAGATGCTTTTCAAGGGCCTGCAAGATAGGTCAGTGGCTCAAGGCACTTGCTGACCTGAATTCCAGCCTCTGAAAAGAGAACACCAACGCTCAGAAAGTTATTCTTTGCCTTCTACATACTCTGTGACACATGAGTGCAATGTGCCATGTTCACCACCTCCACTTGCACACCACAAATAAATGAAGAAAATTACAGTAATAACAAAAGCAAAGGAACTATCCTGCTGCCTATCGGTTTGTAAAGAACTCAGCCCATGGTATCTATGGCTTTTTGCAGTTCAACAGAAGACTGTGTATAATGCCATGTGGTAAGAATGAAATAAAATGCCTTGTACTCTCTATCTATAATAATTATTTTCAGATGTATTAAGCCCAGAGAGCAGATGTGTTTTCCCTTATCTGTGTAGAAAGAGGACAAAGAAAACAAGAGTCTTGGTCCTTACTCAGGTGGAGAGGCTAACTAATCAAGGTTTAAAAACTATGCCGTACCCTTGGGAAGAGGGATTACGATGTGTGAGTGGTGGTCAGACCATCATCATTCCTAAGTGACTCTGGAAATCCAGCCGGTGGCCAGCTGCGGGGTGGAGGTGGGGGATGAAGAGAATTCGGTTTACCTTCAGGGACAGTGTCGTTCTCCGAGTTCTCCCCGGCCTGGTCGGTGTGGTTGGCTACAGCAGTCCCGCTCTTCGTCCTTCGAAGAACACTCAGGGCTCTGTTAATCTTTTTGAAAGACCGACTTCTCACAGTGGATCGCTCAAAGGGCCGCGCTGAGGAGAGATGTAAAACAGGAGTTACAAGTTCATGGCTATCAACTTTTAATCCAGTGTGCTGCTCTGTACCTGCAGCCCCAACCTTCATGAGGTTAGACAGGATCTCAGGAGGTAAAGCCAGCTGAGGCACAGAGTGAGACTTTGCCTCCAAACAAAAAAAGCGACAACAGCAAAAGAAATATTTTATGTATAGAAAAATATGAAATAGGACAAAAAGATAATTAAAACAGTGATTGCCTCTTAGTGATAATAGCTTATTTACCCATACTTCAAAAGGTTGTGTAATGAAAAAGCAGATCTTAATTATGTAAAATCTTTTCTCCTCCTTTGGGTGAGGGTGAATGTAACAACACTTTCTACAACAGGCAGGGGAGATCCCCACACTACAGGAATCATAAGTCCCAAGGCTTCACCTCAACTGCCTTCACCAAGTCAGATTACACAGCCCTAAAGATCTGAGCACTCAGTTTCATTTCACTTTGGAGAATTGGACATGGAGTGGCTGCCAAAACTACCAGAACCATTTCATTTTCCCTTAAAAAAAAAATTCTAGAACTTTCCATCGTAAGTATTCTACAGAGGGCAATCCCAGGGAAAACCAAGAGTCCATTCCCAGACACCCACTCATTTGACTCACCCCTAGTTCTGTTGTTCCGGCCAGAGTCTGAGGAGCTGGTTGCTGGCTCACCATCCTCCACTGTGGACACGTAGGCAGGGTTGTCTAGGCCAGGCTCATTGGTCATTAAAGAGATGGTGGCGGCTGCAGGAACTTCTGGGGAGAGTGGCATTACTGTGAGGCTGGCACAGCCATCAGCGCAGCCATCTTGGGAGCGCCTTTTCCGGTCCTTGGTCAGGCCATAGTGAGAAGCACCTTTGCAGCTGGAACAAACCGAAAGGGAACAGTAAGAAAGTTCGTCAGGTCTCCTCCAATATCCACATCTGTCCCCGTACATCCCCTCCCCTTTCACACATGCCAATTCAATATGTCCTTGCAAGCCAAATACATTAATGATTCGAGATAGTAATTTTTAAAATGTCCTATTACATTCTCCTAGCAAAATTTCCACATAGGCTGATGAACAGTAGCAAATCAAATCTACCTGACTGGGATGTGAGGCTAGATGGAGATCTCGAGCATTTGGCCTTGGCAATTGCTTCTTACTGGGTATATTTTGACTATGAAAGCCCTTCATCATATTCTCACTCCTTTCTTTTGGGTCTGATCCCACAGTAGTGGACATAAATATTCAAGGCCACTCCCAGATCCCATATTTAGCTGACCATGGAAACAGAATTGTCCTCGCCACAAAGCCACAAGGCTTACTGGGAACTGCTCTTCTCTAGGGGTAGGTGTGGTGGCTTTCACTTCTGTTAGGGCCTCCGATGAACTGCTCTTCTCTAGGGGTAGGTGTGGTGGCTTTCACTTCTGTTAGGGCCTCCGATGATCTTCAGAGGGATCAACACCAGGGGCTCTCACATACCAGACAATGTCATGTCTCACAGCACTGGGAAAGAACATCATCTTGGGTGGTTTTATTAATTATTATTATTATCAACAGAAACCCCATCTGTCCATTTTCTTGTTTCTATCCATCTTACTTTTCCCACTTCACCAAAACCCAAACTTTGTAGAGTAGACCAGTCATTGGTACATTAGGGCAAGGGACGGATGTCCAGGGCTCAGGAGACCAATGCTTGAGACATTGAGATCCTTGTATTTTTACAAGCACATTTCACTGCCACTAGACTACTCTCTTCATTCTACCAACGAAGGCTCTGGACAGGGACTGGGAGTGTTTTGCACTCTTGGAGGAGGTCGCCAGATGACACGGCTATTGTTCCAACAGATATCAAACTAACGAACACCTTGAGAGGAGTGGCCATGGCCCTCACATAGCTGTGCGATTATGTCATTCTTACCAGTTTATTACACAAACCCCATATCAGCGCTTTACAACCTGTGGCTCACAACACCTTTGGGGGCTGAACAACTTTTTCACAAGAGTCTCCTAAGACCACCAGAAAACACAGATATTAACATTTTCACTAGTAATTTACATTATGATTCAGGTAGCAAAACTACAGTTATGAAGTAGCAATGAAATAATTTTATGGTTGGACGTCACCACAACATGAGGGTATTAAAGGGTCATAACACTAGGAAGGTTGAGAACTGCTGCTATATATGATAGAAATCTCCTGTTTTCTATTTATCTTCTTGTTGTTTTTACATTTTTATTATTATTATTATTATAATTATTATTATTATTATTACTAGTGTGTGTGTATATCAGGAGCTCACACAGAAGTCAAGAAGCCATTTCTCTCCTTCTGTCACTCTGGTCCTCAGGCCTGTCAGCAAGCCATTGCTCATTGGGCCATCTCTCGGGCTCTCTTTTTATTTTTATTTTATTCCTAAAAAAAAAAAAAAGCAAAGTAGCCACACTGTGACTGAAGTATTTAAAATCAACATTTATCTGTTTCTTCAGGTCTTCTGAAACAGGCTCTTGCTAGGTGGTCCAGGCTATCCTGGACCTCACAGTTTTCCTGCCTCAGCGTCTGGAGTGCTGAGGTTACAGGTGTTCACTGCTGTACCCAACTAACTAAACATTTGCAAGCTTGAGTGATGCTTTGTGTCCTTGAAAGGAGACAGGAGCTACTGTGAGTCCACATTCAGAGGGCTTCAGACTGACTGTAGACACACAGAATTGCCCGGAGGGACCCTAGAGACGTGACCAGAATACTAGTCCTAAGTGTCCCTAGCTATGTGACTTGAAGTGATTAGATTGGATGGTTAAAACTTCTGCCCCAGGGACTAGGGAGATGAACAGAGGTTAAGAGTTCTGGTTCTTCTAACAGAGGACTTGAGTTTACTTTCTGGCACTCATGTCAGATGGATCACACCTACCTACATACAACTCCAGCTCCAAGGGTTTCGACATTTTCCTAGACTCTATGCATTCTCTCTTCCATGCAAGCAATCAATCAATCTACACCCTCACTGCATATAATTCATACACTTCAGGAATAAACTTAACACTAAAAATTATCCATACCTCGTAAGATTTTCATGCTACACATAAAGTTTGGTTGACGTGAAGTTCAACCAGGACCTTAGCATGTTGCTAGATATACAATCAGTCCTAAGGTAATGGATGCCATTCCTTGAATTCACCCATTCTGAGACACTCATTTTTCTTACTTTCCCATGTCTGAGATCAGGATATACTGAGGGTGCCAAGCAGTATCTGCAGCAGAGTAGCGGTCCTGTTGTAGGTACCACAGCCTGAGCATGGTTGACACCATTGCAGTATTGCCATGTCTCCCCAACTCCCCCCATTGTGCTGGGTTCATGCTTCTCTTTGCATCACTGAGAGTAGTTGCCATGCAAATGTCTTACAATAGAATCCATCACGGACATATTGTTAAACCCACAGATGCCCCTTAGCTCTCATCAGAGAAGTGTTTTCTTGCAGTGGATGGTAATTAACACAGAGACTGACAAGCAGACTATGTGCAGAGAGTGAGACACTTTGGAACACTCGAACTTCAATGGGATGCTTTTACCAAATCTCTCCCCTCAAGGCTCAGGCATTTACACAGATGAGGAGGTAGAGTGTGAGAAAACAGTGTCTTCCAGACACAACAAAACTCATACACATAAAAACTCAGATTGAGACAGCACACACATGACCTGTGCAAAATCCCAACTAAGGAGGGGAAGTGAGTACAGAGTCTCACTGCGAATTCAGAAGCTATCTGGGATTGATACCTGCTGGAACAGGGGAAATTAGTGTTCCTCCAGCGGAGTGTACATCAATTACACTTCCAGTCGGGCCCATGCTTGGAGTAATTGACCATCACAAAACAGACCCCATGATTTTGCATGCTTTTAGTGGTTTGCTTTGTTTTTGTTTTATTGGGGTTTTTTGTTGTTTTGATTTTCTTTTTTCTTTTCTTTTTTTTTGAGGGAGAGAGAAAGAACACAAAGTTGTGAGGGGACAGTTTGGGAAGAGTCGGGGAAAGGGAAGGCATATGATTAAAATACATTTATGAAGAGGCCATGATACTTCAGCATTGGAATGAAAAGTTACTAAATATACAAAAAGAAACAAAAAGCAGAGGAGTGCCAGTTTTGTTTGAATGAAGTAGATATCCATCCTTAGAAGAATGTCTACAATGTTATTTTCTTACAAGGAAAAAGCAAATGTTTTATTGCTCTTTTGGTTTATTTTTATCTTACATGTATACGTGTGAACTTTGTGTGTGCCTCATGCTGGCAGAGGCCAGAAGAGGGCGTCACATACCCTGTAACTGGAGTTACAGATGGTTGTGAACCACCATGTTGGCACTGTGAATGGAACCCAAGTCCTCGGGAAGAGCAGCCAGTGCTCTTAAGTGCTAAACCCTCTTTTTGGCTCCAATAGACTCCATTTCAGGGCTGGAGAGATGACTCACTAGTGAGGAGCACATACTGTCCTTGCAGAGGACCATCAGTCTTCATGAGTGCTCCTCCAGTATTCATGTGCTGATGTGTGCATGTGCGTCTGCGCGCACGCGCGCATACACATACACACACACACTCTTTAGAAATAAAATAAATATTTAAAAAATGTTTTCTTTCATTAAAATGACACTCCCAAAGAGATGAAAAGCCATACTACATTTGTCATGGAAAAGGATTGCCTATTTCACACCAAGTAATGCAATTCAGGCCAAAGGGAGTTGCTGGATTATGCTGGATTAACTAAGTGCATTTAAAAGACTATAGAGACTAGTGTGAGCAACCTAGCCATGTTTAATGGTGTTTGGGGTAATTTAACTGGAGACACATTTTAAGATTTCCTTTGCTTGTCAGTCAGTCAGTACAATACAAGACAATGCTTTTTAATAACCAGTGGCATTTTAAATGTGATGAAATGTGGTGTTACTCTTAGTAGAGAGGGTCTGTGATTATTCAACTTTACACCCTCATTTTCTAGAAGATGGACAGGCCAGCATAAACCAGAGCTTATACTCTTGAGCTGCTCCCAATACCTCCCCCTGGGAACCATAACATCCCTGTTGAATTGGGGAGGATTTTTGGTGGTTTTTTTTCCCCACCCTCACTGGTTATTCTGGCTTGGAATTATTTTGCCTCAGAAGAGTAAAGTGGTTGATATGGGGAATTTAAAAATTGGAAGAAATACTGTGTGATGGAAAAAATCAGAGCCAGTATGCATTGGAGAGTGCCAAAGCTGTAATCCGAGAGTGGAACACGTCTCTGTAGGCCAGAAGCATTTGGTCAGCAGCGCATGGAAAGGAAGTTCATGACTTGTTAGCAGATTTGGAGACAGCCTCTCTGCAGGCAGCAGTGCCCTTGACCATGTGCTCAGAACAGTAAATGCATTCCCCTAGAACATAGGTGACCGGAATAGCACAAGCTACAGCTTCCTTTGAGGGATGTAGCCTATCCCATTGAAAAAGCTGAATCTCATTCTTGTGCCTTCAGAGGACTGGAGAGGGTAAATCCCAAGACCATACCATTAAGACACTATTGCTGGCTCAGATCCCTGAGGCTCTAGAGACAAATTTTTGCATCTAGAAAGGGGAAGCATCATTAAATGAATGACTAGGTTTTCTCCTTGGCACTCTGCTCCTGGCTATAATTATAATAGCTGGGGAGGGTGCAGAATCTACATGGAAACATTCAGACTTTTGTAAGCTCTGAAAAAACCCAAGATAAAGACTCTTTTCGTAATGTCAGCTTTCTCCACCTTCTTGGATTTGCCTGAATCTGAGGCACAGAGTGATGGATGAAAGTAGTGTCTTGTAATTATCGCTTCTTCAGTGACTAATACGGGGGAGGGGGGGGCTCTTGATTTACAGGCACAAAGGAGGGAAGGAGAAGGAAACGCACTGATTAATGTTGGCCAGGACAGGAAGATAGGCTGCAACCTGGGCTGTGTTCAAAGCCAGCAAGATTTATGCTTCCTTCACTTACCCTGGGTCCTAAGTACTCTCATGTGGTGATGGCCATGAACTTGAAGGATGAACATAAGGAACACAGAACACTATTTTTTTTTTTTCAACTCAAACCACAAACTTTGGATATGCTGTCTGCTCAGACAAGCATCCTAAAATCATTTTTCTTGGTACTGATGAAGTCAGGATCCCTAGCTCCTTCCCTGAAGCCAGCAACAAGTGACAGAGTCTGCTTCTGAGGGCGCCAGCACCAGGGGTGCTGACATTTTGGGTTGGGGGTAGCATTGAATGTGTGAAGAGAAAATAAACCCTCTTCCTTCAAAGTCTATGATATGAGTTGCTAAATTGGAGCTCCAGATGAACCCCAGACATGGTTCACAAAGGTCCTAAGGGGCGGCCTTCCACAGAGCTCAGCCTGCTGGATGGGGGAGGGGGAAGGGCTCCCTGCTGTCTGTGAGCTGGCCCATTACGATAACGCTATCAAGCTGCCCACAGGGAAGCAAGTCCCTACCCTCACAGCATCATCTGAACAAGGCAGCCCTCCCATGAGGTATTGCCACTCCCTCTCCTATGCACTGCTGATACAAATGTAACTCGGAATCCATTAATTGCCCTGTCTACTCTTACTGTAACCGAGGGATTGAACTCACAGGTTAGTGAAGCAAAAAAGTGAGAAAATGATCAAGGTAAGCCAGGCAGAAATCACAGTGAACAGTGTTGATTATAGTATAGACTCAGTTGCCATCACAGCCCTTTGCTGAGAAGGCCAATCTAGTGTTGTCTGTCAGAAGCAGAAGCGATCAATCTGAATACTAAAACTCACATTGTAATGTGAAATCTTATTATTTTTAGTGTTGGCAACAAATCGTGCCTTAAAACACTGTGTGGTCCAAACAAAACACAAACACATATGTAGCACACATCTATCTCAAGGCAAAGCACATTCCAACCACTAATAATAAGAAAAACTGCCAATGTAGGAGGAGAATTGGGCCGGTTTCCCTCTCTTCAGTTCTCTAAGAAGCAACATGAAGCTGGGCAGTGGGGGTACACTCCTTTAGCTCCAGTACTCGAGGAGGTAGAGGCAAGTGGATCTCTGAGTTTGAAGTTAACCTGGTCTACAGAGGGAGCTCTAGGATAGCCAGGCCTACACAGAGAAACCCTGTCTCAAAAACCCAAAAGAAACAAAAAGCAATATTTTCTGGTGCTCTGCTTTCACCTACTTGTGTGAGGTGTGAAGTGCATGTGTACAGAGTCAAGATGGGCATGAGACTGGAATTTAACTGGAAAGGAGACATCTAGTCCTGTTAGACACGCCTATTATTTCTTCCACGCAAAGAGAGTCAATGGTGGAGGACTCCTAAGAAGTGAGTTTCCTGCCACCAGCTGGCTCCGAGGCTTTTGCTGCTCCATCACCTCCCTAGGGTAAGCGGTCCTGGATCTGTGTCTTGGGTGGAGGTCCAGGGACCAGCTGGGAGGCTCCACTGCAGGAAGACAGATGGCTCCAGAACAGAGCAGTGTCTGTCTCTTGTGGAGGCCATTAGAAAATAAACTGTGTGCTCTCAGGGTGCTGATGACTCCCAAGGATGAAGCATTGTTCCTGTGTGCTCAGTCCTAACTCCTCTGGGGATGCCACCCTTGCTCTGGTCCTTCTGACATTGTACCTCCATGGCTTCGTGCGCGGCCTGACCCACTTCCCTTTCTCTGGCTTCCTGTCTCCTGCCTTCTAATCCATGTAGCCATATTGAGATCTTTCCTCTTTATTAAGAAACTCCTTGCAAAAATGTTCTTCTTTACTAGTGAAATGGAATCAAAGCTCTTATTGACACTACAGGACTTCCGGGTCCATATGATCTCATGGTACCTCGTGGAGTCTGGTAACTACAAGGCTGGCGAGAGGGAGCAAGCACCCATCAGTCTCTTGTTATATGCTTGGCACAGTGTTTTATTAATGCCATTTAAATGCTCCCAACTGTCCTGAGACCCTAGTTTTTACATATCACCTCTTCCATAAAAAATGAGGACAGCAGAGGGGAGAAACACCTCATTCAAGGTCACCATAAGGAGCTGGGCCTGAACCAGGTTGTGAGTTCCACCTTTTCTTCCTTCACACAGCCTGGTGTCCATCCCAGAGCTTCCCTGAACTCCAGACTCTCCTGTCAGACATTCCACATCCTCACCTTGACATTTAATACACATCCCCATTGACACATCCTGATTTCCTCTGCCAAGCCAGTTCTTCTGACAGCTTTCCCATTGTGGTAAACAGCTCCTTATACCCATCATTTGTTCAGGCCAAAAACCTCACACTCATCCTTGGTTCCTCTCTTTCTTTTGGCATCCCATGTACAATATAACAATGATGGTTACCCGGAAGCCACAGATTCTTATCACTGCTGCCACCCTGCTCCACCCTTTCACTGGTTAATGCCCTCGCCTCCTGATTATTCCATGCCCCACACTTGTTCTTCCCTGTTTATTCTCAATGCAACACATCCTATGGTCCTAACATGGTTCAAATGTGTCTCCCAAGGGTTTGTGTGTTGAAATTGAACCCTCCTGTGCCATTAAGATTATGAAATTTTAATTTGAGCATGGTGTTTGGAGATGGGTCTTTCAAAAGTGATTAGGATTAGAGAAGACCATTAGGATAGATGGGTGCTATGACTGGATGCTGCTGGTCTTATAAGACAACAGTCTCTCCTGTCTTTGCCATGTGATGCCCCGTGCTCCCCATGACACTGTGCACAGAGGCTGGACCTCAGCACCTTCGTACTCAAACTCATCAAGATAAGGATTCTGAACCTCCAACAGATCATGAAAAATAGTTGTATACAATGACTGCTGGGATGGTGACCTTCACAGAGAAGCATTTACCTGAATAGTTTAGTGAAGGTAAACATTTAAAAAAATTATTACATTTATTCATTTACATGGAAGGACACTCCCAGAACGTGTGTGGAGGGCAGAGGACAACTTGTAGACATTGGCTCTATCCTTCCAGATGTGGCTCAGGTCATCAGACTTGGTGGCAAGTGTCTTTACCTGCTGTGTTGTCTGGCCAGCACATGGAACAATACTTTAAGACCTAAATACACATTCAAATAGTGTCATTAATGAATTTAAGTTTCAAATGCAGTGACAGTTTCTATACTAGATGACAATGGAATGACCAGGTGTGATAGCCCATGCTTGATGTGACCAAGTATGATAGCACATGCTTGATGTGACCAGGTATGATAGCACATGTTTCATGTGACCAGTATGATAGCACATGCTTGATGTGACCAGGTATGATAGCACATGTTTCATGTGACCAGGTATGATAGCACATGTTTCATGTGACCAGGTATGATAGCACATGTTTCATGTGACCAGGTATGATTGCACATGCTTGCAATCTCAGCATTTAGGATGGTGTAGAAGGACTTAAGTCAATGTCAGCCTGGGCTACATAGGAAAACTGTCTCATAAAAACAAAAAATAAATAAAAAGAAATTAGAGTATTTCACAGTGAGATGAAATTAACTAGTTGAGCACCACAATTAATCCAATAGAATGAACCAGTGGCCAAGCAGCATACCTCTCAAGGATGGAGATGCCTTCCTCAGCCAGCTCATGGATTCCCATGTCTCTCAGGGCTGGTGGCAGAGACTCCAGTTTGACCTCCACTAACTGGTTAGCTCTGGGCAACCACAGGACTGTACGTAAACAACTGTTGAACCCAACTAAGTAACAGTCATGCTTTCAGCATTGCGTTGATGGAAACACTGCATTGGGAATTGCAGGAAGCACCCACATGGCCCTGACAACATATAGTTATCCATGGTTGGCTGTGATACAGGCCTGGAGCACCTTTCCCCAGCAAGCTCATGATACCCCTTTTTCACTCCCACATATTCCAAACCAAAATGAGGAGGAAAGGAGAATATATTTTCAACTGGCCTTTATTTTCCCCATAAACTTCACTATACAACTTTGACAGTTTTACTGCTTTGTTTTGTTTGGGGGTGGAGGGTGGAAGGTTCTCACTACAGTGTAGCCCAGGCTGGCAAGTCAGTCTTGACTTTATAATCCTCCCACTTTAGCCCTTTGCATGCTGGGATTATATACCTATGTCTCACACTCAGCTTCAGTACGTGTTTTAGATTTTGCCTATACTCAACTAATGAAAGCTTTTGACCACAAACCTTCTTTCGGTGCATTATGTTAGTAAGTGGGGGCTTTTTAGAATGGTATTAAAATACATCTTCTCACTCATTGAGTTCACAGAAGGCCATGTAAAAAGCACGGGGCAATGAAAAAAAAATAAAGACTTTTGGGTTGAAAACATCTAGTTGGGAATCAGGTCTGCACTCTGCAAATCTAGAGGAGCTCCTCTGTCAGTCCCCTGCCTCATTTCCCATGTCAAATGGGCCCAGGAATGTTGATTCACTATGAAGTTTAAATATTCATGTGAAGTGCCTGTCATGCCCTGGAATTCAGTAGCAATGCAACAAGAGTCACTTAGCATAATTAGTAAACCTCAAGGTGCATGTTAGATGCAGAGAAAAACACTGTACAATGTCTAACTTGGGACCGATATGGAAACAGGAAGACCATCATGCCTTGTCAATAGAGAGATACAGGTAGAGACTGGTGTTGGGAGAGCTCAGAGGAGGAGCATATTTACTGCTTAGGGGCATCCTTAGGGAAGGTTTTTCGGAAGAGCTGAGTCGAGAGACTATCGGCTAATAGCTAAGATGTAGACAAAGGCCCCAAGGATGCAAAAGTGCACGGTGAGTGTTAGGAGCAGTGGATTCCATACACTTACACACTGATGGGGGAAAGAACAGAGTGGAAGTGAGGTCAAGAGGAGGCGAGATGGCAGGGCAGAACTGGAGGTAAAACCTGGGACACATGACGACCAAGCCCACTCTGGGCTTTGGCAAGGCTAAGCCATGCTCTTGAGGCTGGGACAGTAGGCACAGAGAAGTCTGATGCTAAAGACTAGAGAGGGAGGAGGCAGGAAAAATAAAGCTGACAGTGCTCGGCTCCAAGTCACTTCTTCAGGCTTTCTGACCATTGGCCTAAACAGGGGCATCACTGCCAACTGCCAGCCAGCTAATTCATGTGTTTATAGTTAGCATTCTAAGTCCCTCGCTTTACTTCTCATCCTTTATTTTTATTTTTTTTTTTTAGATAGATTCTCAGCATGTAGCCCAGGTTAGTCTGGAACTTGTGATCTTCCTGCCTCAGTGTCCTATGGCTTACATGGTCATGCCACTGTGTTCAGTGTTTTAGGTGACTATTCCTTCTCTCCCAAAGAGTACAGCTTGCAAGGGTACACTCATGCCTGTCCTGAGCACACTAAGGCCTAGGCACAATGCACAAAGCCTAGGCAGACAATGTGTCACAGGCTGTGTTAACACAGCTTAGGTCTGAGAGTGGCTATTTTTTCCTTTCCTATTAGATGCTTTCTATTTATGCTTCTAATTGTGCCTATACATGGTTTAATAGTTACAAGCTGCCTTAATCCTCTTTTGGGCAGGGGTGTGTGTGTGAAGCAGGCTATATATTTTAACTATATGACAACATTTCATAAGTCTTTAACGTAAAGCACTAGAAATCTCTATTGTGTTTGAAATAAAAATAAATGCGGCAGGCATAATCTTCCAAGTGCTCCCACCGAGGCTGCAGAGCCCACCGTCGAGTAGGAGCCAACCCTGCAGTTAGTTGTCATCATGCTGCTTGGAAGAGACTCAAGTAACAACAGTGTAGTTTCTATTCACAGGACTGTGCTCGTCTCCAGGCTTTCTGGTCCTGAACACAAGCCCCCTACCAGGGACGTTCTGATTGGATAGTTCTTAGAGACATTTTACTCCCTATACCGGTATCTTCTCAAACAATTTTTCTTCGACCTACCTAAGGACATCAGGTAAAATTACTCTTAAGGTTCTCTTGATTCCCTTCTCGGTGTAGACCCAGGCACCCTGGGATGTGACCACTTACAGGTAAGCAATCAGTAACCAAGTAAGTGCCAGCAACCAACATTGGTGCTCATGTGTAGTCTGGGGTGAGGGTGGCATGAGTTAAGTCAAGGGGGCCACCTAGGGGCAAGCACACCCTCCCTCTGCTTGTCATGCTAGAGCCAGAGTCCCAGTCTGAACCTACATGGATCTCATCTTAGGAGCCAACAGATTTTCTATCTCCCCACCAGCCACACTCTGCCTCCTCATTAATTCTTTCTTCTCTTCTGCCTGCAAACCGCTGGGGAAAATGTCCCCAGGTCTCTAACCACCCAGTTCACTTGCTAATGAACACCAGAAAGGAAAAATTCCAGACAAGCAGAGAAACCATCCGAAATGGGAAGCTGGGTTCCAGCTGCCCATGGCTCTGGGGTGGACATGAGGTGTGAGGAGGGGCAATGTGGCCCCAGGAGAGAGTTTAAACAGATAATGAATAGTCCAATGCCAACCTCAGTAGGCACGCTTGACTTAGTTTACCCAAGATGTTGTGCATGCCTGAGATAGCGATCTCTGTAGAGGGCCAGTTTTTATTTGGGGGTGGGGTGAGATGGGGAGAGAGCATAGAGAGGGTCTCTCTTCCCTCATCCTCTATTTTTTTCCCTATTAATTTACAGAGTAGCTCCTGTAAGAATCGGTTCTGTGTTTGGAACCTTCAAAGTTCAACTCACAATGAATAATCAACAGTTAAGGGCAGCTCACACAGATAGTTCACATGCTTCATACTATGGACGCAGACAGTTCACATGCTTCATACTATGGACCAGGCATGTTGTGGAACATTTCCATATGGACTGGTCCATTCAATCCTCACATAAACCTTAAGAGGAAAATATTGCTATACCCCAGCTTGCCAGGGAGAAATTAAGGCACAGGGAACCTAATAACTCACACAGCTGGTAACTGGAAGGGATAGTGGGATTCTTTTTGAGGTATACCCATTAGGGTTGTAAGATACCTACATGGCTGGTGGCTGATAATTGAGAGGTTCTTGGAACACAGGAAGCAGAAGAAATACAAGTAAAATTAGAAGCAGGCTGCTGGGAATATGCTACTCTTTATCACTGTATCATCCACTGCAGCTACTGCGTGGCTGCTGTAAAGCACTCAGGCAGTATGATCTGCCAAGTGTAGCCTGTTCTAATCAAGCCTGTGCCAGCAGGCCTGCATCTGAGAGACATGAGCCGCAAACATCACACTGCCTGTGTCCTTGCCTCTACCCTGACATCGGGGCCTTTTGCCAGCGGAGTGCACATCCTAGATCCCTGCATGCCCTTGAGCTTCCTGCTTCGCTGCCATTTTTTCATCTCCAGAAATAACCTAATTATCTCTGGGAATAGTTTTGGCTTCTGCCTCCTAGAAGCAGAAGTTTAAAAGGATCCTATCTAGTCTTGTGGGCACTGCTAGGTGGATTATTTATTCTGCCTCTAGAGGGAGATCTTTAGTTCTGCTCTTTATACACTCTTGCAGGGATAAGGCAAGCACTTGCTGTGGAAATCAGGTTTCACCAAGAGTGGAGACACTGCGAGGAGCCCATACTGCTGGTGTGGCCTGTGGGCTCCTGTTCATGACAGTGCTTAAGACAGACATTATACTGGTGCTTTCCTTTATTAGCAGGCATGGAATGAAATTAGGGCTTAGCCTATTCAATATTGTCCTAACTGGGTGACGTCACACACACACACACACACACACACACAGAGGAGGTACTACAACATGGCAGCAAGAGCTGAAAATCAGCTTTGGGATACTGATGTTAATTCTAAACCTTCTTCGTACCTGTCTTATGACATTGTTAACAATGTCACTCTCCTGTAGGTGGCTCACAAATTCTGAGCACCTTATGCTCAACCTATTTAATCCCTATTATAACCTAGCAGGTGTGGTCAATAGCCCTCTTTTGCAGATTTGGAAGCAATGCATAGTTTAACTTGCCCATGGTCATGGTAACCTCTAGTGGCCTGCAGTCAAGTCCCTGTTTGCCTGGGAATAATCTCATTCTGAAATGCAGAATTTCCATATTAAAAATGCTCAGTCTCAGGGATACTCGATGAGCTGGTCACCTCATCAGTGGCAGACAGTGTGAAGTCAGAGCTGTGACTGACTTCCAATAGGACACTCTTGCTGGTGACATTACTGCATCTTACCCCCATTTCCTATGCTTTGGCAAAAAGATTTAATGAAAACTACTTGGGGGATTGGGTGGGAATTCTATGGTTTCAGATGCCTCTAAGTGTAAGCTCACTCGTCTGCTGCCTCTTAGATGAATGTCCAAAATGTCCCTCCTTCCCATGGCTGCTTGAGTATGTTCCTTCACAGCAACCCTTGCTGATCTAAATTGTTCAAAATTCCAGTGCTTCTCAGATACTGGATGAATCAACTCACTGTTTAGTTTAGACAAAGCCTAGCTGAGAGCCAGGAGAGACTGATAAATATGAGTGCTGCTCCCTGGGGTGCCTCAGAAGAATTCCAAAGCCCAAACCAGATGTGCGATTGACAGATGTTGATGAGGAACGATAGAGGATCAGGGCACAATCCACATGCCAGGTCAATTCTTCATAGAGACGTCAGAAGGGTTTCTCTGGCCCCTTTGAGGTCATTACCTTCTCTTCCTGGATATTTTGGGGGAGGGGAGCTGGTGATTCCCAAGCTACAGACAACAGGGGTTTTTGTCAACTGTGTAGAGATTCCAATATACATGAGGGGGTGGTGAAGGAGGACAGCTTTTTGCCCAATTTTTGGTCCCTGCAATTTTTGTTTCCATTGACAATTAGTCTACTTAATTTCAAGCACTTGGAAATGAGTACAGCCTGGTGGCATCGCCTATGAAACCAACTATTAGGGAGGCCTAGGTAGGAAGACCACAGGTTCTGCTTTATTTAGAGTGAGGTTCAAACTGGCCTGGCCAACAGAGAGACTGACTCAAGGGAAACAAAAATAAAATAAAATACCAAGAGGGCTCAGTGGTAGAGCAAGCACATAGCATGTACCTGGGCCTGGGTTTTATTCCCAGTGCTACAGCATGCATTCACAAGCATAAACACAGAGACATATAAATAGCACATTTTGGAAAACTGGGCAAGGGAGCAACTGTTTTTCACTTCAAGGCTGATAGGAAATGGCTTTTGGGGTAAAGGAAATCAAGGCAGTCTGACCATTGTGGTTTTCTGGCTGACTTTCCAAATTGCCTGGGCACCCAGATGCCGGCCAGAGTCTTTTTTTGGTCTTTGTGAAGTCCGTTCAGTCCCAGGGGCTGTGCAGAGGGGTCACAGCTCCATGTGGAGATAGACAGGAGAAGGTGCCATGGCACTCAAGTAGAAATTATTTCCAGATGACATTTCAAAACTTTTTCTCCATTCCCCCACATCCATCATGTGGCACTCCTTGGGTAACTATGAAAATGCCCCATCTGGCCAAGCCCTTTCCAGGCTGGACATCACAGATTCCACAAAGGACACGACTCGACACTTGGATATTGAGAAATTGTGTTCTTCCTCTCCGTTTGCCAATGTGTCACAGGAAGACAGTTGGCTCCTTTGTGCTAAAATCTTTTTTGCACAAATCAAATGAAAAAAATCCCATCTTCCCAACCAGTTTCTATGTTTGCTAAATGAGCTTCCTCTTCGGACACATTTAAAGAAAACAATAATACTCTCTGCAAATCACATTTTGTAACCTCAAAATTATGTTATGCAAATGTGGAGTGCAGAGTGCAGGCTTCTCCCATTTGTAAAACTATGAACTCTGTTGAGTCCCCAGGTTCCTTATCAAAGTTGGCTCTTAGCTACTGCTCTGCTTGAGCTCACTCACAGGTGCTGCACTAGGTCCAGGTGCCTCTCCTGCACTCCGATGCATTAAAACTGTCTCTTCTCCTGTCATCCATTTTGGCTGCATGCTTGTGCCCAAACTGGCCTCTCCCCTGCGGCTCCCACTCAAACAGACACCGTTTAACTCAAGGTTTGCTTCTAGTCTCACTTGGAAGCTTCATGGTATAGGACAGGATGGGGGGGGATGACACTCCAGACCCTCAATGGATGTCTGAAACCACAGATAGGACCAAAGCCTCTATTATACCAAAAGTACATATATGTGATCAAGTTTACAGAGCAGGTATAGACATAGACTACAAGACAGCGTAATGAAAGCTATATGACTATGGTCTTCAAAGCATTTTACTCTACTACACTCTCTACCGCAAATAAGTGACTATGCAAAAAAAAAAAAAAAAAAAAAAAGAAGAAGAAAAAGTCTCCAACCTTGCTGAACTCTATGTCTATGAATTGTCATTCCATAGGATATTTAAGTGGCAACCATCACTGACTACTGTCAGACAGAAGTTTAGGCACTCCTAATCCGGCCCTGGTCGTAGCTGGCAATCTCACATAGTAGTAAAAAAGGCATGCCAACAAGACCAACATGAGCTATGCAGTCATCCTTCCAGATCTTCAGGTTTCACTTCTGTGCATTCAACTAAACATGAATTGGATACTTTTTTTTTTTTAATTCCCGAAGGTTCTAACGTAAAATGTAAAACTTGAATTTGCCCATGCAGACCACGAGGCTGCATACACTGTAAGGAAGAACAGTGTGTCATGATGAGTTCTCACATCATTTCAGCACTGTCGGTTTCCTGCACCATAGCTATGCCTCACATGGATTTTGCACCTTTCCATTTGTATATAAAACTGTAGTTATGTTATACATTCACTACTAAGTACCTATCTCCTCAGTTTTATTAGAACAAAACAGAAATAGCCCCTCTTTTCTGATTTAACCTGAAAGGTAACTGACAGGTTGGGATTATGGGTCAGTAGATGAAGGACTTGCTATGTAGACACAAAGTGTGTGACTATGATTGCCAGACCCCAGGTGGGTGTGGCAGTCTCCTGTAATTCCAACATGGAAAATATGAGAGGCAGAGACAACATCTCCAGAGTTCCTCACATCAGTGAGCTCTGGGCTCAACTAAAATACTCTATCTTAACTGAAGCAGACATCTAGTGTTAACCTCAGACCTTTGTGTATGGAGATACATGTACACCACATATATACACAAGGGGAAAATGAGCAAAATTCAGTGAAGAAAAAATTGAAAATACAGGAAAACAAAAACAACCCATGGTTTTACCTCTCCAAGTCTGTTGTTTTCCTGCTAGTAGTTAACCTTGGAATATTCTTTTATCCATGCACATGTACATGCACTTAGATTTGTGTATGTTTCTGTACTGTTTGTCCAGAAATGGGTCAAGCACAGTGCACACTTAGAGATGATATAATCTGAACTATGCTGCCCAACCACTCTACCATCAACAGATCAACAAGGTTTTTCTGCCCAGCAGAAACTCAGTGTCAGAACCACGGGACTCCAGCCTCAGATACTTGACTCATAAAGGGAAGCTCTCTAGGGTGTGGCCACACCCACACCTGAGAACCACTTCCACAGACCTTTCATCTCACTGGCTATTTACTCAATTGAATTACACATGCCTGCTTATACCTGGCTGCCCACTGATCAATGACTGCTATCTCTGTGAATTATTAAAACCATTTTTCTTCGGTGGTGGCTGGGATAGATACTCTGGTGGTTTCCTTATTCACATCAGATTTAAAGATGAAGTCGGGAACCTGCAAGTCTGATCCCTACAAGAAAGACAATAAGGTTCTTTCCCCTCTTGGCTATGTAATCATTTTAATCTGACAAAGAAGTGTCTCCATTTTCCCCAGCTTTCTGCTCAATCAGGCTGCACAGTTCTAACATGATAGCAGTTACTTCTTAAGGGTTATTTAGATGATATAGTTAAAACATAGATAAACAGTCCACCAAAGGGGTGGCAAATATGATCAACTATTCATGGAACATTTTAAAAAGATTTACTTGGGGTGTGTGTGTGTGTGTGTGTGTGTGTGTGTGTATGCACATGAGTGCCAGAAGCATCTGATTCCTTGGAGCTGGAGTTATAAGTGGTCATAAACCACCCAATGTGGGTTCTGGGAACCAAATTGGGGTCCACTGCAAGAACAGCAAGTACTCTTAACCCCTGAGTCATCTTTCCAGCCCCTATTTCTTGAACTTGAACTATTTATCTTAAGGGTTACATTTAAAAGTTCATCTTAACAAACACAGTGATATTTCTGGGCTTAAATCACATTAAAGAGTTTTTATTATCTTGAATGACTAAGCCTTTGGAATCTGTGGAATCTGTAGCCCAAGTGATAACCCTGAGGTCTGTGAGGGAAGGACAGCCAGCACTGGAAAGGAGCGGGCTCTCAGCCCTCAGTGAGCATTTGTTGCAGGGTGACATGGGAATATTGTAGCAATTAGCAGTAATTAGAATCTTGATTGTAATAACCTATGTGAAACTAGTCATCCCAATCCTTAAAATCTGCACATAAAATTTAAATAACATTCAAAATGACATCTACTTTTTTATTATCTTACTTAATTTCTTCATTTATTTCTCAGCACAGACACAAATAAAATCCTTGAAGGAGTAAATGGCATAAAACCCTTACATGTCCAGGATAGGTCCTCAAAAATAATTTTTGATGAACATTAATTTTGTATGTTAAAATCTTTGCCTTTACTACAATACTTATTAATACTCTAGGCTTTGCTTCCCTCAATGCTTAATTGTTTTTCTCAAATTTCATAATTACCTTTTTGCTTCCTCCCCCCATTTTGCCCACATCCATCCCCATCTTTCATATCTATCTTTCTGTCCTTAATGTTTCTTTAAGTCCAGTTTACTCTGCTCCTATACTCTTGGTTATATGGCCTTCACTGAAGAATGATCTATTCACCAAGGGGCACACTTTTTAAGAAAATAGATCCTCCTTTTCCCAACAGCCATCAACAGTCAACAGTTGCTCAGCTGGGGGTAAGACTTGGTTCCCATCTCTTCTTTCTATTCTGAGATTTTTGTCTGTAACTTAGAGCCGGGACTCTCCTCAGCACTGGGAAGCAGAAGCTAGTAGAACTGAGTTTGAGGCCAGCCTGGTCTAGAGATCCAGTTTCAGGACAGCCAAGCTTAGGCGGTGAAGGACAGATTTAACTGAGCTAAGGGGGCCATGTTTCAGCCCCAGTAAGCAGCAGAACTTGGCAGCTTTGGCCACGTGCTTCTGGAGTCATGGATAGAAGAAAGGAGCTGTGGAATTTGCTCATGAGACTAAAGAAAGCCACTGAGGCCAGGCATGTGTGAAGACTGTCCCTGAATGGAAGCCTAGAGAGGCCATTGTGTGAAGCTGTAAAGTGGAAGCTAGATTGCCTAGGAGAACCTGAGCTGCTGGAGATGTTAGAGGTGTGGAATACCTGCCAGGACTGCTGCTAGCAGGAACAATCTCAAGAGAAAGAAATCTGTTGTAGTCAACAGAGCTGAAAGGAGTTGGAGATCTGAAGAGTGTTTTGACATCAGACAAGGAGATGGAGAATTAGGAGTTTGCTCAGATGATGTCCAGTCTTGCTTTGGTCCAGTATTTTCTATCTTCTCTTTCCTCCATTTGAGATGGTAGTGTATACCTTATACCTTGTGCCATTATATGTTGGAAGTATGTGATCTGCTTTTTGATCTTTACAGGTGATTACAGTTAAAAGATTGCATGAATCTCAGAATTTCAAACTTGGGCCTTTAAAACATTGTTGAAATTGTGATAGACTATGAGAACTTTTGAAGTTGGACTAAATGCATTTTGCATTATGATATTGTTACCAGCTTATGTGGCCAGGGAGTGGAATGTAATTTGAAAGTGATTAGTCCCCATAAGCTTATAAGGTGTGGTATTATTAGGAGGTGTGACCTTGTTGGAGGAAGTGTGTCACTCTTGGGGCAGGCATTGATGGGTCTTTTTGTTTGTTTTTTTGCTTAAGCTTTGCTCAGTGTCATGGTTGGCTTCATGTTGCCTGCAAAATGTAGGACCCTCAGCTATTATTACTCCAGCACTACATCTGCCTGCGCATTGCCACACTCCCCTCCATGATAAAAACCCAGACTGATCCTCTGGAACCATAAATGAGCCACTCCAATTAAATGTTTTCTTTAAAAGAGTTGCCATGGGGGGCTGGAGAGATGGCTCAGTGGTTGAGAACACTGACTGTTCTTCCAGAGGACCTGAGTTTGATTCCCAGCATCCACATGGCAGTGCACAATTGTCTGTAATTCCAAGATCTGACACCCTTGCACAGTTATACATGCAGGCAAAATGCCAATTCACATAGAATAAAAATAAAGTATTAAAAAAAAAGAGTTGCCATGGTTATGGTGTCTCTTCATAGCAAGAAAAACCTTAACTAAAAAACATAGCCATGGTGAAGCTGAATGGGATTAGTACAGCCACAGAGATGCACGTCTTCCCCATGAGGGAACTTGGTGTTAGCATTCTTTAGATATTGAAGATGTTAGTCATTTACATATTGTGAGCTTTTCATTATAACAAAGTTTATGTAGAGATTTCCAAGTAAAGAATCAGACTCTTGACAAAGATTAAGGACAGGATTTCGACAAACACTGAGTGCCACGTTGGTAATTCTGAATGCAACTGTGCCAAGTTCCATGTGTTCCAAATACACACACCTTATATAAAGTCAGACCATGCATTAGGAGAGATGGTTGTGACTTTTCTACCTCACTGTTGAGCCTGGAAGACTGACCCAGGTACTTAGAGAAAACAGCATTCAGGAGCTTTCAGACATGGAAAGCAATCAGCAGCCCTTTTGATTCTGCTGATCATCTTAAAGTACTCAAGGAGGTCTCCACTCAAATCCTCCCATCCTCCTGCTTGCCTGTCAGTGATAGAGGATCTAAATAATTACAGGAGAGGATTTGGCTAATTACAATGCTGAGAACTGACATCCAGAAGACAGCGTTCTTTTCCGTGGACTTAATTACAACCTGGCTGGTCAGCCTTACTCTTAAATTGACCATCAATTGGATTACATAAAACTGACATTTTGGATAAGGGTCTTTGTTTCATCAGAAAACCAAGAGGTTGTGACTCACCACTGTACTTTTGTGAATAGTTTTCTGAAAAAAAAAATACAGTTTGATAAATAGACCTGCAGCTTAGAGTGGTTTTTTGTGTGTGTGTTCATGTTCTAAAATAACATTCAGTAGGCTTTCCCTTGACTTTGCTCTCACGGTAGTCATTGTTAAAGTTTGAATATGAAATGCCCGCATAGGTCAAGGCTTGGTCCCGACCTAGTGGCACTATCTTGGGAGGTGGCATAGATATGGGACTTTGTTGAAAGAAGCCAGACACTGGCACACCTTTGAGGTTTTTACTTCCTTTCCAGTCCCTTCTCCTTGGCTCTTTGTGTCCTGTACACCAGAACCTCCTCAGTTATCTACATCCACTGACATGACATTCTGCTCAAGTGCATGGGGCCAAACAACAGAGGACTGAACTCTCTGAGATGGAGCAAAATAAATTGTGCCTCCTTTAAAGCATTCTCTTGGGTATTCTGTCTACAGCCACATTATCTTATTGATATAGTTTTGGATTTCTGAGGAGTCAACAAGATCCAGTCAAAACACACAGTTGAGGCACTGGATTCTGCACATGTGTGTCCATCAGAGATGCTGTGGGGACTGTCACCAGCCAATGCTCTGCCTGTCCAAATATGTGCCAAGAAGAAGAGATCTTTTATTTGCAAAACAGCTCTACCCATGCCAAAGGATGCTTGTTTCTAATGAGCCCAGGGCCTGAAGGCAGACTCACAGGAGGGTCAGAGGGTACACACATGGGGCTTCGGCATGACTTGAAGCTTCCAGAAGGCTTTGTATATTAGGAAACTAGTTTACCCTTCTTATCTTTGAAGCCCCAGCCCTTCACATAACTCACACAATCTCATTCTGCTTTCTTGGCCTCAGAACTCCCAAAGCTACCCAGTGTGCCCTATGATCCTCTTCTAACGGCTTTTCCCAACTCTATAAAAGCTTTATCATTGTCCAGACTTAAAGAGCTGACAAATACAGAGGACTCAAGCCTAAGACTTACCACTGTGTGACTTTTCCATCTGCTCTTTTATGTTTCAGCCTATCTGACTGCCCACACACATCAAAGATGATGCTGGTGTCCTGGCTGCAAGACTTCAGCTGATTCCAGAAAATTTTGTCTCTTGCCAACAGAGTTCACTGGCCATTATCTACCATGTGGTGAGAATTATCAACCAGGCTGGCAGTCAGAGCCCCAAAATGCTATTCTGGGGGCTCAAACTGCTTATCCGTCCTGTAGACAGTCATGGAAGGGTCTTCTTAGATGGAATCATGGCAGGCTGCGCTGCTCAGCTGCCTGGGATGGTGCTGTGGAAGACAGTAGTACCTCTGAATCTGAGAAGTCCTTTGTAAGCTCACATCTACTTTTTGAAAATACCACCTGAGCAATGCCAGTTTGTACCCTGGAGTTTGATAGAAGCAGCAATTTGCAAATTGCATGCTGCAAATTGCCAGTACCCATCTAATTCTTCTTTAATCAAAATAATCACTTGGAAATTGAAATTCCATTTTGCAAAAGGCAGGTTATTTGTTGGAAGCCACCTAAAGAAGACATGATAACAGTTGATTCTTGACTTAGACAGGACAACTTAGATTTCTGGGATTTTGATAGCAGGGGAAAACAATCTGCATTTGCCAGATTTTGAATTTTGATCCTTTCCCAGTCCCCAGTGTGTGCCATCCTGTCTCGTGATGCAAGGCAGCGGCAATCTCAAGCATCTGTGTGACCTCAAAGAAGAACAATCAACCTCAGCAATACTATGCTGTGAGGCTAAGCAGCCAACCAGCCATAGTGAGTGCTGCCCAGCTAGCATGTGTATACATTCAATGGGGTCATTTGTGTCAACCTAGCATAAGTTGACAGCTTCTGTGTATCATGCTATTTTAGGGGGTAGAGAAGAAGAGGCAAACTCTAATATACTCCAGACTGAATGCAAACTTGTTATGGAACCAGGATGGCTTTGAATTTCTGATCTCTGACTTTCACGTGCTGGGATTACAGGTGTGTGCCACCATGGCTGGGGGGTTCCATAGTGCTAGTGATCACAGCCAGGGCCCCCTATATGCCAGACAAGCTCTCTACCAACAGAGCTGCATCCCCAGGCCATGTAAATATTATGTTTTGAGGTATTTTTAGGAAAGAAAAAAATTTCTGAGTAGCACACATAAAAATTGCTTCTAATCACTGGCATGATGAACAAACCAGAAACCCAGTTACAGGATGCTCACTAGACACATTCTTGAGTATTAATTTTCATGTTTATGTCAGTAATTTCATTTTGGGAACTTATAAGTGTTGACATAAAACGAATCATGGTTACTACATCAGTGAAAATAACATTTACTTATGAACTGTTTGTATAATCCTGAACTCTTGGATCTGATTTACCAACCAATTAAGTCATCAGCCCTGGTCTGATGTAAAGAAAGCAGCAGCTGTGTATTACGACACCAGAGTGGCTACTTTGGGAAGAGATTTTGAAGCCCAGTGAAAACTGGTTTAGAAGCTGGTGGAGATATCATGGATTAACCTCCAGCTGCCATGATCAGAAGCCCATTCCTCTTGCTATATAGTGGGCCTGTCCCTCTCTAGGCACTCTTGATGTATAGGACCTGTGGGAAATGCCTGTTTTCTGTTTATTGCTCAAAAAAATTTTACTGCCTTCCCAGCTTTAACACCCAGGTCAAAGATTATCTTCCAAAGGTCTTCTAAGTCCCAAGGCAAAAGGATATGGACCTTCCCCCACATCTGAGCTTCAGCTAAGCAGACACGGAAATTAACTCTATCTTCACTGAATGTGTGGAGGCTTTGTCCCCCACTGTGTCATCATTCAATAGTTAATACGCTGTGAAACTATTCACACAATATTTACACTGCATTAGATACAACTAGCAATCTAAAGATGACTTTTATAGTGCATGGAAAGATGTGACATGTGTGGAAACACTATGCCATTTCATATAAGGGTCTTGGGTATTCTTGGGCTTTCTTATCGTGTGTGTGAGTGTGTGTGTGTGTGTCTGTGTGTCTGTGTGTGTGTCTGTGTGTGTCTGTGTATATATGCATGCCAGTGTGTGTATGCATATGTCTTTGTGTGTATTTGTCTGTGTATATGTGTGTACCTGAATGTGTCTGTGTATAGGTGTGTGTGTGTGTGTGTGTGTGTGTGTGTGTGTACCAGTCTCAAGAAGACATTGAGAGATCACTACTTTGTTTTTTTCATCTGAACCTCTGGCACTTATCTTACTTACTTCAGCAATTGACTCAGAAAGCTTACAATGTTGGCAAAATGAATTAAAATAGAAAACAAATTCTTCCCTGTGCTGTATATACTTCTCATTCTAAAAGTCTGAGAATGAAAGCCAAATGGGGAGGGGTGCATGAAGGAAAAGGCAGATATATTCTGGATTGGGTATGGCTTCAGATCTCAGAAAACACAAAGAGGTTGGGCATGGTGGCCTTTGATCCTAGCACTGGGGAAGCAGAGTTAGGTGGAGCTCTGTGAGTTCAAGGGCAGCTTACACTACATAGCTCCACGCCAACCAGAGGCACATGGTGAGGTTTGTCCTAAAAACAAGCAAAATGAAAAACAACAGCAATTAAGGCCAAACCAGTAAAACCACCCACCCAACAAAAAAACTCAACCCAAACTGTTCACAGATGTCAGACACATCACCTGTGATCAAAATACGAAGCTCTCTCTATATGGTCAGCACTAACTTCCTAGCTTTGTGAATCCCATCAAGACAGCTTAGAATTCCAAATATAAGGATTATAGGTAGAAGGTTTTATATTTATATGTTCAGCAAACTTCACAATTCCAAAGTTGTTAAGTTACAATTGTATTTTCTAAGTCAGTTATTCTTTAATTATGCTCTTCTGTGTTACGGATGTGCCTGCTTACATGTACTTTTCTAGTTTGCAGTGGATCTCATTAACTGATAAACTGCAAATTCCACCAGAGGAGTGAATTAATAGGATCTAGTATATTTCCATATATAGAATATATATGAAATACTATTCAGCCATAAAAAGAATGAAGTTTGTCTTTCGCAGCAATAAGGATGGAACCAGATTGTGTTTAGTGAAACAAGCTGAACAGAAACAAACAGAAACAAACCCACATGGTCACAACCAAAAAGTTAGTGCCGTAGCAGGAGGAGGGATGGAATACTGTCTTTTAGAGATTAGGAAAGGCAGAGGGATAGAAAGCATCAGAGGGAAATTTAGAAAATGGCAATAAAACACAGAATTGAGGAATCATTTCTGGTTCTTCCAAAATATTTAGAAAGCAGGGATATCCTGGACTACATCTGATAAGAACAGATAATTGATCAGCGCTGGTCTAACCTGAATGAAAACAGGGATGGGTGTGTGGACTGAGCATGGTATCACCTCAATGGTCAAGACATCCATAGCAAATGGATTTGTTCCAAGATAGCCACCTGCCCCAAATCCATCACACGTGGATACGGACAGTTTTCCCTCAGCATTCCCAAGGAGGTCAGTACAGGATCGCTATGAATGTACAGGTCTCTTCTATAAAATGGCAGAATACTTTTTCTATAACCTGTGTTCATTCTTCCACATATGTTTATATTGTCTTTAGGTTACTTGTAATTTACAATGCAGTATAAGTGCCAATAGTTAGATTACATTGTTCAGAGTGACAAGTCTGATACGTGAAGTCCAGAAGTGGTTTTATTTTCAAATTATCTCAGTATTTGAATCTGCAGTTTAAAAATCTATGCACATGGAGGCCTACTTGATAGGAGAATGCCTTATTGATAGGAGAAGCCTGTCTGAAAAAATTAGATTAGTCAGCCCTGAAAAAAGCAGGGCCCTGACAGTGAGCAACAGCCGCCATACCGACTGAATCCCAAGAACCGGTCATGTCTGGATTTATAGTGTGTGGCCAATCTGTTTGCTGGCTTAGTGGTACCTGAAAAACTTAAGTCCTACCTAACACACACACACACACACACACACACACACACACACACACACACACAGAGAGAGAGAGAGAGAGAGAGAGAGAGAGAGACAGAGAGACAGAGAGAGAGAGAGAGAGAGACAGAGAGAGAGAGAGAGAGAGAGAACACAGAGACATAGTCAGATGCACAGAAACATAACCAACCCTCGCTCCCCGAAACACCAAAACTGGAGATAGCAGTGCACTTACAACCATATCTAGACTATACAGGCCTTGAGCATGTATGTCAAGGCTGCCAAGACTCATGAAACAGAACAGAAGATGTCCAGCATGGTGGCAGGAGGAGAAAATTCCTCCATGCTCACCTGGTCCCTGGTCCAGAGACCTAGTGGTATCACACTCACTAAGGCACAGAGAAGCACGGTGCTGGCCATTCAATCTACTCCCTCCTCTCCTCACCTCACATATTTCCACCTCTGTGCAGATGCCCAGAAAACAAGAGAACAAAAGGGACAACAGTATTGTCTCCTGGGACGGACTTGCCCCTGCAGGGAGACAGAGGACAAAGCAAACATGACACTTCCTAGCATCATGTGTAGAGTGATAACAGCATGAGGGGACCCAAGGGCGATGGCTATAGAAACCCCAACTTCTATGGCAAAACCTCACCAGAGAGAACTTCCCCTACAGAGGGGCTGAGCCAGGGCTCACCAGCTCAGTAGCTGTAGCTTAGAGACAAGGAGATGGTACCCAGCTAAGGAAAGGGACACATATCATTCAAAGGACAAATGTCTCACACTGTTTTTTTCTCATCTGTGCAGGAATAAAGAGAGCACAGTTGACGTGAGACTTGTGAGCATAGATAAGACCTGGAGAAAACAATACTTTTCAGACTTTAAGGAAAGCAAGAAATAAAGCTTCCTCCATTTCACAAAAAAGACACTTCTCACCATCAGAATAGGTCCTAAGCCTACTGCAGTTAGGTAAAAATGTGTGTCTTCACCCACAAACTAACAGTTGCATTAGAGAAGAATGGTTAGACATATTTGTGTAAAAATATCCCTTAAGATTGTCTTTAGGGGCCTGGAGACATTGCTCAGAGGTTAAGAACACTGTTCTTCCAGAGGGCCTGAGTTTGATTCCCAGCAACCACAGGGTGGCTCACAACCACCTATAAGAGATCTGGTGCCCTCTTCTGTATACTGTATATGTAATAAATAAATTGTCTTTAATAGTGTGTTAAGTATACAGAAATAAAGGCTGGAGAAATGGCTTGGCAGTTAGGAGCACTTGCTCTTACAGAGGACCTGCTTCAGTTCCCAGCCCCCCCCACAAGTTAGGCACATAATATACACATACATGTAGGCAAAAGAGATACATAAATAAATCTAAAAGAATTTTTAAAAAACCAAACACAAAATAATTAGTAAAATTAAAAGAACAATGCCAATAATTGGGAAAAAATAGTTGTAATGTGAATCAAAGAATTGAAATATTTGACATATTATAAAGAATATATTGAAATCACCCAAAAAGAGCCACTAAACATGATTTAAACACTGATTAAAAAAAAAAAAAAAAGAACATGGAAAATGAAACCAAAGCACAACCTTGTCCAGCTCACTTGTAACCAAAGCAGTGTGACATTGGAATTAATGGCACAAATTCCATGTATGGAATTGGCAATGGTCATATCCATGACTGGTGTAGGCTTTCCCACTGAAACACTTCTCATTAAACTCCTAATAGTAACCCACAGTTTCAGAATGTCTAGGGAATAGCCCCATCAAGCGCACTCTGAAAAACGAGTACTATTACACCTAGGTAAAACCAGCTACCGTCCCCCCACCCCCAAGATAGGGCTTCTCTGTATAGCCCTGACTGTTCTAGAAATTGCTTTGCAGACCAGGCTGGCCTATAACTCAGAGACTTGCCTGCATCTGTCTCCTGAGTGCTGAAATTATTAAAGTGTTTTGGAGTAATGCTATATAGAATCTGAAACGTGTTTTAAAATGTTCTAATAAAAAATCAGGCTAAAGGTGCAATAAAATTATAAAATGATTATAGTTATAATTGCATAATGTCCATTACAGTTCCTTACATGATTCTCTACACACTGTATTTGAAAATTTCTATGCTGATAAGTTAAAATCAGTTATAAATAGCACAAAATGAAATCACAAAGCTTAGCAATAAATAAAAACAAGACACAAAGTTTCATAAATGCATTTATACTCACAAATATTGCTGCTATTTAAAAAAAATTCCACAGGAAAACTGGACATAGTGGCATGTGCCTCTAATCCTGGCCCTTGGCAGGTAGAATCAGAAGGGTCAGGGGTTTAAAGTCATCCTCAGCTATATAGCAAGTTCAAGACCATCCTGGACCACATGAAACTGTCTCAAACCCCCAAAATAAATTAAATATATTGAGGAGATATTCTACCCTCCCCTGTTCTGCCTACCTCATTATATTCTCTGAAGTTTTCAGGGACAGGAGTCCTAAAGTAAAATTTGTTTCTAGACAATCTTTACTGTTCCTAATAATGTCAGGATTCTGTGCCTCAGTCTGGTTCAGCCCTGTGTCTTTTCCACACTTGTCACCAAAGCTCTCTAGATGAGGCTCACCAACACAGTGGTTAGGACAATATTTAGTTTGGAGAATGTTTTCAGTCTAAATTATTTTAGTTGACAAGCAGCTAAATCTTCCGGCTCTGATGCTTCTTCACCCTGTAAACAGATAAGCTTGGGAAGAAAAGGTGGGGAGGGCAGCAAATTCGTATCATCCTGTAGACTGAACAGGATCCAGCGCGTGACTGAGAAACCCCACATTTGCTGTGCATTTGAACCACACTGCGGGTAAGCCACAAGTTCTGAGCTTCATTTTTCTTGACAGTAGGCCACAATTAACGCTCAGAGTTCTGAAGGATCTTAGGACCGTCAGGGTGTTGTTGCTTGTGGTTCTTATCACAATACTCTAGTGTTCTGCTCATTTCTCTCCAGGAACATTTAGGGGACAGACACAATATGACTGCTTGGAAGAATCGGAAATACTTTCTGCCTTGGTTTCTTTTTGATGGAGAAGGGTCAGTACTTTTATAAAGGACATATACCAGGCAGAGGCTGCCATCCTAAGGGGACTATTTACTCTTCCACAGAGAATCAAATAACTGTAACTCAAAGGCCTGTGTGCTAAAAGAAAGGGGTGGCCTGAAGACACACATACCATCAAGCAGTCAGCCTGTCAGTAAAGCACCTGTTGGCACTGAGATTGCTAGGTCCAAAGGCTGTAAGGACCACGGGGGTCCCCGAGGGGAAGGGCTGCTGCCAATCTACTTTTAAACAAAATATTCACATCCATGAAGAGCAGCAGGGACATTTTTCCCTAACGGAGCAGTCCTTCAAAGTCCTACACTTTTCGAGGGCTGTAGGAAACTCGACTCATGCCAGTTGGAAAAGAATGTTCCAGTACAAACACTTGGAGAGGAAGTTCCAGCCACAGGAGACAGACTAAGACTAAACAACAGAATTCCCCAAAGCGTTTGAGTCACATACGTAGGTCACAGTCCCCTTTCCTAGGACCTGAGCTCCGAGGGACCGCAGGGTGCTGGGAAACAGTTCAGAAGGCCTGGTTATAACCCTGTGTCAGTTACTTCCTCCTCCGTTTCTGGGCCAAAAGTCCCTGCAGGGGACCTAGCACCTGCTGTTTCCCTGAGGTCACACAATGTCAACTGGAACCCTTAATTAAGCCCATGTCATTAAGCACCTGTGCTTTCTAGCTATAGGAGACTGAACCACATGAGCAGACAGCATGGTTTGCTGGCAGGTCAAAGGCCTTTTAGCCAGCACAGAGGGCCTGAGCTGTGGAGGAAGAGCTGGGCTGGGTACCTCTGAGGATAGCTGTTGACCCTCTAAGTGGCCATGAAAATGGGGTTGGAGGGCAAGTGCTGTTGAAAGAAATGCCCAGTGGATGCACAGAGAAATCAGATTTGCTGAAAAAACTTACAAAAAGCCTAGGCCCCTACCACCTTCCTTTTAGGAATTAAAATCTCAAAGACAGTGGTTCTCACTCAAGGCAGTAGTCCCCACGGGACATCTGACAGTCTGGAGACTTTTTTGATTTGTTACAACTTGGGAGGGTAGTGGATAGGGTCCAGTGGTGCTATTTGTCACCCACAATGAACAGGTCAACTCCACAGCAGAAGAGCATCTGGACCAAAATGTCAATAGACTTGACTTCTCTGTGGGAAGAGTAGTCTCTAATCTGTGGGGTTTTATTTTGTATGGGATGCTATGTACATTCCTGTGTGTACATGGGGAAATCTGAAGTTGGTTTTTGATCTCCACTTAATTATTGAGGCAGGACCTCTCACAATCCCCTGGTAAAAGCCTGCCTCTGCCCCTAAGCTTTAGAATCAGAGGCTGCCACACCTACCTGGCTTTTACATAGATCCTGGGGATTCAGACTCTGGTCCTCACGATTGAGCTGCAGTGCTACATCCGCTGAACCATTACCCTAGTATTGGTGTTTTTAACAAATTCCCAGAAAATCTTGATGGATACTGGTTTGAAAACTCTGGACATGTCTTGGCATCCTCCCAACAGACGAGGTAGGAACTAGATATATTAACAGATGTACCAAAACATCACTAAAGACAGTCCCATGTTGGGAGCCAAAGTCAACTTAGCCATATTTTTTCTGTTCCTTGTGCTCCTGCCTTCCATTTGCTTCCTTCCCAGGTCTAGGTCCACGCTGAAGACCCTACTAGCCGGGGCACTTCTTGGCCTGAAAGGACAGGTCTGATACAGGTGAAATGCTGATGGTGTCTTTAAGTTAACTCTTAAAAGAGTATGAAGGTAGTAAGAGCATGAAAAAAATCTAACTTAGCCATATTTTATAAGTTAGCACTTCTACAGTCTATACTCTAGATAGCAAATACCAGAGACTACACACCCTTATTGTTAAGTTAAACCATGACTCCAGGCTTTCTCTTTGACCTTCTCAGATCAACAAAGTGACCTTCCCTAGACCCTCAACTGATAACAGATAGATGAAAAGTTTTGATCAAAAATCCAGATGCCTCCCAACACTGGGGAGATAGTGATAGATAGATCTCTGTAGCCAAGGCTACACAGAGAGGCCTACATTATATCTAGCTTCTTTTCTCAGCATAATATTTTGATATTCATATATATAGCATGTGTTAGTATTTTCTCCTTTATTATTTCTAAATGCTACTGCATGAAATATATATTGCATTTTGTTTATAAATCTATATAGGTGAGTAGATATTTTTATTTCTCTTGACTAGATTCCAAGAAGTGAGATTACAGAGTCATGTGACAACTTATGTTTCTTATATATACTTGAAAAACTGCCAATGTTTTCTAAAAAGGCTGTATTCTGGCCTTTAGTTCCTGGTATAGCCAGGACAGTAGGCATGTTATACCATGTCTCTTACCTTTTCTTTAGAATTTTGCTACTGTACCATGAATGTGGTTTAATTCCTTATTTACAATCTCTTACAAATACTGCCCCACTTTAGGCGCCAATTTGCCCCGGCCAGCAGGGTATTTAGCGTGGACTTAAACCTAGGAATGAAACAAATGGAAGGCAGGAACACAAAGACAAATCTCTCTGATCAAGTCCTCCTCTGCTTTATTGTTACAGCCAATATTTATACAGAATCTCTGCCTTGCAGGTAGCTGGGAGGAAAGGGGTGGGATATTCAAAAGAATGTAGCAAGCCTGTGAGGGGAAGTAGCAGACAGGGTAAAATTGATATGAAAATCTGTTATCAGTTGAGGGTCTAGGGAAGGTCACTTTGTTGATCTGAGAAGGTCAAAGAGAAAGTCTGGAGTCATGGTTTAACTTAACAATAAGGGTGTGTAGTCTCTGGTATTTGCTATCTAGAGTATAGACTGCTGGCTATCTAGAGTATAGACTGTAGAAGAGCTAACTTATAAAATATGGCTAAGTTAGATTTTGGCTCCCAACAAAGAAGTATAAAAAGCACAATACATTAACACTGTAAAAGTTCTTTAAATCTAGGGCAGTCCTAGCCTCCTTTTCTAAAGGCACCATGGAGGTCTTTCAGAATGGGACTGCATGTGTGTGAGCCACCTATGGCAGAAAGGACAGAGCTCAGAAATATCACCATTACTGCTAATCATGCTAGCAGAGCTGGGGTAGCCTTGTTGATATGGCTTGGAAGAGTTTAAAGTCTCCTCACAAGGGCGCCATGCTTCTACACAGGGGCTGTGAGTATCATAAGCTGACGAAGGATAGGAAGTGGGGGTTGGTAGACATGAATTTCCACTTCACGGTGTGCAGTTGAAAACATATGACAGGACTTAGCAGAAACACCTCCATATCATTGAAGCCACGGGAATAATAAGCCAAGAAGTGCTTCTGTATTTCTGTTCTCGTTCTCTCTCCCTCTCCCCCTCCCTCCCCCCTATCCATATTCTTTTAAGAGGCTGGATATCTGGAAGCCTCAGTGTCCTTGCTTGGCACTGCACAGTAACTGTCTAACTCAACACTGTGGAGAGTGTGTCCCAGAAAAGCCTTTTAAGAAAATGCCATGTAAAGAACCAATTCCCACGGGCAGGAGGAGGGAAACCGGAAGCAGGAACCTCACTACTAGAAGAAATAGGAAGAAATTAAGAGTAAACTTTTCTTCATGCATCAGAACATAAGATTTAGAGGTTTTTTTCTTTTTTTTTTTGCGGGGGGTGATACATAAATTTGGGGTTGCTCCTTCTGCTGACTCTGCTTATTTTTGCAAAGACTATGTAATCACAGCCTTTTCCCTGAAATTTTATATTTTAAAGACATTAAACCTACATGCTAGTGTTGCCACAGTGATTAAATGGTGAGAAAACTATTCTAGTCTTTTATTTACAAGGACACAAGAGGCACTAAGCTAGTCAAACAGATTGGCTTCAAAAATTATCATTATATTTTATCATTGTACTATACTAATGAATAGCCTGTTGCATTCTCAGAGATCAGTGTTACCATCACTTGTGAAAAACATACAGTCTCTTGATAATAGTTGGAATGAGACATAGGGAGATGAACCAAGCACATGAGTTGAATTTCTTTAGGTAGTTGGTTTTGGATCTTTGAATCAACTCCCCAAACCCAGAGTTACAAACAAAGCAAGCACTTTTTATCCAGCCTCCCCATCACTTTGCAGTCCCTCCCTGACCCTCTTTGATTCTATCACATTCACTCATTGGCTGTCTCAGTTCATGAGTCTACAAGGTTGGGACTACCTGGGCCTCAACCTTTTGCATCACAGCACCTGGTAACTGTTGCCAAGGACACCATCACTTCATTCTACATATGCAAGGGTGATGGTCAACACTCTTAAGGTTTTTAGAGTCTCAGCAACTGCAAGCTTCATAGGTTAATCACTTAATCTTGACTCAAAGGTTTTGTTTCTGTCTTTAATAAGTGTTCTCAGTGCTCTGTTGGTGCCTTATCATTGTTGGTTTCATCAGGTATAACATATAACAGAATGGCATGGTTTTCCTTACATAGCCACCAAGAATTGGATGCCCACAGTTAAGTACAAGTCAAATAGGTATTCACTGAAAATCCCATGGGAAATGACAACCACAGAATATCTTCCTATGACGTGAAGCCATCTATCATCTACATAGATGACACATGTCATTCAGAAGAGGACCCTGATACAAAGGCCACCGATCTTATTCCTCAAAGAACAGCAGAGTATCTAGAAGTTCTCAGTAGAATATCTCTAACATGCACTTAATAATCATCCTTTTCTAATCACTCAGAAAAATTCACTTTTTTATGGCTTTACTGAGCCTGACTATAGTCAGACAGTTAGGTAGACTCCTCTCACATTGAATCTAGTGTGGTGAGTGGAAAGGTAAACTCAAGTTACACAGTTTTTACAACAAAGCTTTCATTGTCCTCCCTGACCTTTACCCCAGAACACAATGTGCTGTATAGAAGCAAATTATAAAAATGTGTTTGGCAGTCCAGATGTACCCAGTCTGTGGCTCCCATTCCCACGCAAATGTTTTATAAGGGGATTTACAAATGCTTTAGCAACTAGCTTCCTTGAGCAAGTGTTCTCAGAGCCTCTCCAGAGTCGTGTGGAGGATGAGCATGTGCACAGCAAATCAAATATGGGTCTCTAGTGTCAGTTGGCTCTAAATTCTGCACCTAATGAGGCATTGACTTGGGTAAATAACAGGGAAGTTGGGATAAATTACATGTATTACCCTATGATATAGATAGCAGTATCTGTGTAAAATTTCTACTCCAGTCACAGAATCTTTATATGGAGAATGTAAAAAATATAAATTCTCTCATGGTAGAATTCAAATATCTCTAACATGCAGTTAATAATTATCCTTTTCCCTGACTCCTTGTGAATGAATAAGGGTTTATCTCTAAGGAAACAAAAGCTTAACTGTGCATCAGTGCTAACTAATCTGAGTTAGCTCTACAGTTAGTAAAAGTCACTCTGTTCTGTTAGAAGCTCAAGACTAATGATGTGGTACCTGACTTGGTTAAAACCTCTTCCCCATGCAGCCTTGGTCTTCCTTGATGGCTCTGTGACCCAAAAGTGATGATGGAGAGAGCCACAGGTGTTCAACTCTGGGGACAACACACAAAGATTCAAAATGTGGTAACCATGTGTTCCCAATCTCATTCTTTAAATGGCCAAGAAAAGGCTCAACAAAAGCACTTTGGGGTGGAGGGGAAGGAGAGAAAAGGTAACTGAAGACCCCCAAACAGGAACAATGTAACTTTAGGAAGCAATCAGAAGGAATGAGCTAAACAGCTGATTAGCATTTAAGTGCAGTCTTACATGGCCAAGTTCAGGAGATCTCACCAGTTAAAGCAGGTCCAGGAAGGAGACAAATTAACCTAGTTCCATCAAAAACAGAGTGAGGTCCAAGGGCATAAGAAGTTTTAAGGTTTGCTTTTTGTTTTTTCTTTTAGTAAGTTAGGTTCCCCTGATAACAATCTGGTCAGCGTGCAGTCACAAGCTACATCAAAGGAGGCATGATGCTTACAGCAAACACACCGATCAAGGCTTCCATTGGGTACCAACAAGCCCATACGGATTTCTGCCAAGTGAAGCCACCAGATGCCTAAGGTTGTATGATCTGAACTAGGCCGATGTGACCCCGTCCCCAGAAGATTGCCAGGAGACAATGTTTCCTAGCCTCTAGTCCTGTGCATCCTGTATAGTCTTTTCAAGTATGAGAGTTGTTTTAGCCTCTTTCAAGAAAAAGATTAGTAGAAGTATTTGCTTATTGAATTACCTAGGGGCTGATGAATGGCTCAGATGTTCCCTAAGAGTCTTTCTTTCAAATCATTTATTTATGCATACATTTTTTGAGACTTTGAAAATGAAGATTTTAGAACTCTTGAATTTTTTTTTAGTTGCACAAACACAATCCGAGGAGTAATTTTTCGTTTGCAGAAAGTGATTCCATTCTATCTGGAGTTTAATCCCTGTTCTGATCTATTCCAAGTACACACACACACACACACACACACACACACACACACACACACACACACGTGTATGCACATGTATGCATGCACATATATGAAGTCTCTATACCAGAACTGTTGACATCATGACCTTCCCAATCAAAGGCACTGCCTGCGGTAGACCTTTAAAGTGTGCTTACAGACAGGGCCGAGGCTTCTTGGAATCTGCTAAGATGCCCAGCATAGCAAGGCTACTCTTCTCCTTCATGACTGACTGGAATTAGTATTCAATTTCTACTGCCCCTGCATGGCACACCCACTGCACGAGTTACATTGGCCATAGAGTTAGAAGCAGATATCTAGTACTTTCCTTTGCTCCAATTATTTTTACTCAAAGAGTATTAATACCAAATCAAAGGCTAGTTAAATAAAGTAAAACGATAGAGCAAATACTCTGTTCTTGCTAACAACAAATAACAATGAATCTGAGCACAATAAAGCCAAGGGCCTACCACCTTGTGAAAGCAGCCTGTAGAGCCCTGGAGTTACAAAACTGTCTATGGGAAAGAGTGACTACAGACAGGAGTGTCCTGGTGTGTTATGGACAAACATTTGTCTTGAGTAAAATAAGAGCATTGGATTCTAAATATAGGCAAGACCTAGGCCTATGATTTCAGGATTACCTAGTGGGCAGGTAGAGGCATCAAACAATATACCACTAGCAACTGGGTCAAGCTCAGCAAAGTGCTCTCTAAAATCATGCTGACTTGGCAAAGGCTGGGTTGAATAGAATTGCTTCTCTAAGAAAGGGCAAATATGAATGCCAAACTATGCTCATGGTGGAAAGTTCTTTGCTTCGAGAGACCTAGTCATTTCTATGAAGCAAATCTGATCTTCAAATTACATTGCTCTTTCTTTGCAAAATAAATTTACAGTTCATGTTTCCTGTTTCATTCCAGTTATAGTGTTTATAATCAAGCGCAAAAAACAGGCACCTCTCCAGTCACATGTCAGAAACCCTCAGGATCAAAAAAGTCTGGCAAACTAGAGGCAAGCAGAGCAAGATGCCAGGACAATGGCCTATGTCAATGAAGTTCTGCAGAGAGAAACCACAGGGGTTGAGACAAAGCATTGCTTTAGGAACAGCTTGAAACATTGGTAAATGCATTCTGAGTTATAAACATAATAGGCCAAGCAGCTTGAAAGAACAGCAGTTTACAAGCAGAAGAGACAAATACTGAAAAGAAGCCACCCCACCTCCAAAAAAAGATCAATTACACATAAGGGGAATCAGGTGATTTATGAACTCATGTAGATAAGTTTGGAATAAAACCTAGGTAAAGGAATATTTGGCAAATATGGGGACACATAAATCAGCTGGCCCAGATGACACAAGGCCTCGGGGAATGAAGGAATTTGACTAATATGCTTATTGAACAACGGTGCAGTAAAAATGAATAATTATTTCTGAAAAATTACCTTGCACTCAGGGAGATGTCAGAAAATTGGAAGAGGCCCAACAACATGTTATATTGATACAGAAAGCAAACAAAAGGAGAGAGTTTAAAAAAAAAAAAAAAAACAGAATAGTGACTGATGCATGTGATGCTTGGGTTACAAACTGAGGGACGAATATTAGGGAAGAAAGATTTTTGAAGGAAGTTTGAACAAACAGAAAAGGCACTGTGTTTCAACTGGTTTGTGTCTCCTCCGAGAGTGCCTTGAAGACCAGACACTATGCTTGGCACTGTCAAGATTGTAAGGTGTCGGGAGAATGCTGGGCTGTCTATACAGCACTTCAGGAAAGATTTCATTGTCAATATTAGTCCAAAGATTTGAAGCTGGGAGGAAATGGATGAAGTTATGGGAATCACAAACATGCTATTGAGCCTTGTTATACTAAGGTTTCTCAGTGTACTCTACAACCTGCCATTCATGATTATCTGAACACCAAAAGGTGGATGACCCGAGTCATAAAATTTATGGCTGACACTCGGGTGGGGGAATGTCCCCAAAGAATGAGACAGGAAGAGGGGGGAAGTAAACAAACTTGGCTACATATGGACAGAGTGTGATTCAAGAGAATCCACTAGAAGTAGATATGAGCAGGTGTAGGGGTGTGGGGGACTTGAAAGGAAAAAGCCACCTTTTTGGTGGATCTTCCTTCCACCAAGCGGGGATGAGGTGGAAGGTGGGTTTTAGTGTGCATGGCTCTACTAAGATCTATGACCCAGAGTGCTGTTAAACCAGTAGAAAAATATCCTCCACTCTTGTGAGAACAAGCAGGAACTAACATTCAGGTCCTGCCAGTGTTGGCTCTTACTCGTTACTCACAGGAATGTGGGATACAGGAATCATCATGTGTATATACTTTACACATGTGGACTTAGGAATCCAATTGACCAAAAAGCCTGTGTGTCTATTCGTCTTGACATTAGATGTTTCTGACTCCTCCCAATTTTCCTTCTGGCATCTACTCAAAAACTCCCTTTTCTTCAAGGCCTCCTGAAAGGCCCTGAGTTTTTCACGGGAGGTTCTGTATGATGCTCTTTATGGCTGCATAATCCCCGAATTTAATAATACTTATTGTTAAGGTGGACTCCTCCTGTGGGTATTTTCTTTTTCCCCAAGTATAAACTCTTCATCTACAAGGAGGGCACCTAGGTTGGGAAAAATCACACTTAGACAACAGCACCAAACAGAGGGTCAGAATTTATAAGAAAAGCAATAGAAAATATCTTCTTGGATTTGTTTTCCAGAATGCGCTAACATCCACTTGCTATATTAATAAACATCCCATGTCCTTGCTGAGTGTCTAGCAAATGTTAACAAAAATAGCCACAAATGCTACAAAATGTGAAGGAAAATAAAGTTGGAGTTCTAGGGCCCCCAGCCTCAGTCTAACACTGCCAACCTTTCCAGCGATACAGTAAGACGGGTATGACAGAGACTGTTCCAACAGCCACCTGGAAAGTGAAAAGTCACCCTTGAACTTTCTTTATATGACACTGAGCAACTAAATGAAAGACTTTTTAAAAAAAGACATTTCCAGTTTTCTTGTAACTGAAGAGAACACACTGTCCTTCCTAGATTCCTTCACCTCTCCAGCCCTATTTTTAAGCCCCAGATAATATTTCTCAAGACTCCAAAGCAGATGGTGAGTGTCTAAGGGCGGTTCATGGGGAACCAGCATCTCTCAGAGTTCAGAATCCTTTGTGATGTCTGGAGGAATTCTGATGAGTGAAACCAAGGGAGACTCTCAGCGAAGACCCTCAAGTGAGGGGATACCAACACCGACAGGCTTTCCTTCTCTAAAAAATAATAAAAAAAAATAATAACTCTCAGAGTTAAAGAAAGAGGCTAGCTTGTAAAACACTAAAGGTGGAAACACAAACGGATGGATGATGCCCATGTGCAGGCAGTAGGGAGCATGTCATTATCTCAGTCCTCACAAACCTCACAAGTAAACAGTTATCACAACCCATAGAAGTTGTGGCCATTGTCTCAGAACATATACCTAAAACATGGCAGACCCTGGTCTGCCTGATTTTCATTTATTCTAGAATTCCCCAATGTCACTGTGAAGCTACCATCAGGGTTTGTGTCAAAGGGAAGTCAAACTTCTATCGTGCTGGTGGTGACTAGATACTGTGTGTGTGTGTGTGTGTGTGTGTGTGTGTGTGTGTGTGTGTGTGTAAAAGTGTGTGGAGACCTCAAGTGGCATTATTATCCATGAGTCACTTATTAGGCTGGACTGGATGCCCACAGGGGTCTTCCTATTCTCTGCTTTTCCAGAACCAGATTATAAAAGTAAAGATGCCCAACTTCTCAACTGGGCACTAGGACTTGAATTCAGGTCCTCATACCCTACCAGATGTTTTTATCACAAAACTGTGGTGACATCTTCTAAGAGGGAAGGACTATTCCAAAGCACATTCATCACAGGTTGATCCTCTTTGATTTATCATCAATTTAGCTCATAAAACCAAAATTATTTGTGGCTGACCATTTCAATGAATGTCATTAGGACTGAGGCAAGATAAATGGGAAGATGTGGAAAATTGTGGGCAAACCTGAGAAAAGAATGACCCTCACTTTAGAGCTGAAAATCAAGAATCCCAGCACACAGAGGCAGTATAAATTTTCTATAGAGTTATTTTCAAATATTAATATTAAAATATTAACAAAACCAGGCTTGTGCCCTGAGCATTTATGGCCTGACTACGGCTTTGTTTTTCTCCCTCAGGTTTTCTGGGAATCTCACAGTGAAGAGACCCTAATTTGTGATATTCCTGTAGTCAGAGGACACGGATGAGCACACACAATGATCCTGTCCCATATATCCTGAAGCCACTATGTGATTGTTTAAATTTCACAGTGACCCTTTGGAGATAACTTCGGAACTCAACATATATGATTATTATAAAGCAATGAAGTATGACTCTCTCATGAAAGGCACATATCCGCATGTGACTATGTCTTATTCCCTCCCTAAGAGCCTCTATTAACCCCCTGATGCTTAAACCCACATTAAACATTCCCTTAGGCAAACCTCACCTTGGCTTCATTAATGTCTAATTCTGAAATTTCTTCTCACTGTAGAGCCAAGGATCTGGTTTGACTGGAGCAATGTCCCTGTCCCTGCCACCACTGCCAGACCACTTTGAGGCCCCTCTCTTGAATACTTCCACTATAAAAGGTCCATCATCTTTAGCATCAATGTAACATGCCACAGAAACTACATAAATATTCTACCCAAAACAATTTAATTTAGAAATCCCACCTTCAGAATCTATCTTTTTCTTTCAACCTGGCTTGAACTGGTGTGAACTGCAGGCTGAGAGTAACTTGAAGACATGTGCAGGCAATGCTATTGCCATGGCAACAAGGGAAGGGAAAATGAAAAAATAATCCCACTGTTCTTGGCCCTGCAGGGTTGCTTGCCGACATGCTTCCTAAACATCACTCCATCTCAGTGCTTCGGTGCTAAAAAAGAGTATTCTGCATTTGCTGCAAAGGTCAGCTGAGGCCACTAATGTTTATAGTGCACCCACAGACTGCAGGTCCTGAGTGCTTCATGTACACTGGATCTGAGTCTTGGCTCCAGGGCGCATGCACTATCATTAAGAGACCCAAGGCTCAGTAATCTGCTGAAGGTCACATGGCTATTAAGTGCTCAGTCAGTGTTTGAACTCAGGTCTAAGTGGCTTCAGAAGCCACATTTTCTTCTTTGCTTTTTCCAAATGGTTTATATTAGCATGTAGTAATTATATTTTTAGAAATGGGTTTTACTAGGACATTTCATACACATCCATGACGTAATTTGATCATAATCACTCCCCTAAGCAGTGACCCTCTCTTGCCCCACCCCCAGTCTTGCTAATCTCCATTCTCTTTCAAAGTAGCCCACTGCTTTTATGTCTGTGTGTGTGTGGGGTGTGTGTGTGTGTGGGGTGTGTGTGTGTGTGTGTGTGTGGTGTGTGTGTGTGTCCCCTATTGAGTTTCATCAGGGTTGTTTACAGGAGCATGGATAAATTTGTTCTCAGGAACATAGGTACCTCATCACCTATGGTGATGGTGGTACCATACCACCAAAGAGGCCACATTTTTAAGGACAACAAATTGCAGCTTATAGTGGCTACATAGTTTTGTATATGAAATCCTTAGGATCCCATAAAGATCTTGGAATGCTGCATTCAAACCTATAGTTTTATTACCACCAAATGGCCCAGGTGGCATTTATATAAAACTTAACAGGGAAGTCCCATGATGTCATTTTCTGAGCATGCCCAGGAGATCAGACTCCATCAGAGGACACTCAGTTCCTCATGAGTGATATGGAAGGTCATGTGTGTAACATCTATGGTATTATGTCACCCAAAGCTGTTAGCCAAAAATGCTAACAATTAGTTTTATTTCTCCTGAGGGCATGTCATACAATAATGAATATATTGTATGCAGCCAAATGTTATGACTTATTCAGGGTCACACAGCCTATAACTGAGAGGACTGAGTCATTTGGGTAAACTATGATGCCTCAGTTTCTCCAATTTATAAAACAAGTTGTTAGATTACCTTGAAGATCTCCTGAGGCTTTAAATAGCTACAGTGCCAGGACACAGGTGTCACCAGACTCCACCAGCCAAGGAATGTGCTGGACTGAGTTGTCATCCTCTATTTGAGGAAGGGGGAGATGAACAGGGAGGAGGAAGTAGGTGCTGTGGCTGTAGGGTGACTCCTAGGGAGGAAGGGAGCAGGTGTGGTCCAGGACCCATTGCTGAGGCAGGAGCCAGGCAAGTGTGACCCCTTGACTGACAAACAGGTCAGGCCTCTCCCAAGACTTTACCCTAAGATGACAGTCACCATGCTTCAGCTCCAGAAGTCACTTGTCTCTCCAGTGAAGCAGGGAAGGAGGAGCCATGTCACCAATCCCTTTCCTCAGATCTGTTTATTCATGCTTACTGGGGACAAAGTTAGCTTTCGAATTTCTTCAAATCAAAGACTCCTTCTAGCAGGAAACGTTCTGTTACTTTACAAATCACCAAGAAAAGCAGGGCCACATCTCTTTGTATGTAGTCTGTTTCAGAGATAATAAAATGGTTTAGGGTCCCAAATTCTTGTCATTACTAGCAAAATCCATAACATAAGGGCTTCTACCATACTAGGCATTGTAGTAAATACTTCATATTTTATGGAGCACTCACAATCACCTGTGAAATTGGTGTTTTTACCTTCCTTTTTATGTATGGAAAGCCCAGCAGACCTGAGTAATTTGCCCCAAAATTGCTCTTCATAAGGAGTCAGTCAGCCTGACTCCAAAGTAGACCTTGTAGCCATTCACCAGGCCATGTCACACCCCTTTTCTCACAAGGACCACGTAATTATAGTACTGGGGTGACAAAAGGGCTCCTCTCTGTCCTGAGTCTCGTGGTTTTAGGTAGAATGACTTATTGATGGGAGAGGCTTGGAAAGGGTGTCCAGGGACTCAGGAGAGTCTGCAAGAGTGAAGCAGGAGAAATGGACTTGAAGGGACCACCAAGCCTGCTTCTTTGAAGAAAACAAGAAACCCAGAGTCAGGAGGAAAGTTACCTACACTGAAGCATGGCTCAAGGTTCCTGGTACATGTACATCTCTCAAAGTATCTGTGACCTTAGCAGTTATAACGCTTGAGTCACTCTGGATGTCATGGAAGCAGTGTGGGTCATGGAGGGCTCCAGGGGAGAAAGGCCACTGAGGAGGACAGTCCCTTACAAAAAGGGATAATGACTAAGAGGATGTCTGCTACTCTGGCCTGAAGTTTTATTTGGCCTGCAAAAGTGGGCCATTTCCTGCCATTCCTTCCCAGACCCACCCCAGATTGTCAGGAAGAAACTGTCCTCTGTTAACTTTGAGGATGTTGTGTTCTTATGCCGAGGAGTTCAGAGAGCTTATTTGTCAAGCAGCAGTCGCCAAAGTGCACGAAACAGGGAGCAAGGTGGGGCTGCAGAACTAAAGCTCTAGCAACTTCTTTGCCTTTTAAATGGTTTCATCCCTGTTCCATCATGTATATATTAATGTAATAGACATGTGCAAAATTTATAGATACCTACAGTATGACGTACGTATAAATTATTTCCAATGATATATATTACTAGTTATATATGTATCTATGATGGTATATGTGGAAATATATGCATGTGTCCATGGAGCTATAGCTCTAATAAAAATAACTATACATGACAGACATATGACATAATATTTATTGACATAAGCCCATGACTGAAAAATTGGGAAACTACTATTTTGGAGAAAATATATTTTCCTCTTTGCGTTCTTTAAGGTCTCTCCAAATGTCTTAGGTGACTTGTCACCAAAAAACTGAACGCAGATAAAATGGCAAATAAATTCATAGAGACTTTAGCTTGCAGTGCTTTGGGTCTTTCTTGAGATTTGGATAGTAAGTTACAATCTATATTAGTCTAGCATTTGCACTTTGTCAAAGGTATGCGTCTCCAAATTCACTTTAACAACACTTTTCTACCAACCCAGCATGAATGAGAATGAGGAGGAGGAGCAGGAGGAGGAGAATGAGGAGGAGGAGGAGCAGGAGGAGGAGG